>WEKY01062623.1:0-98604 GCA_013390045.1 Picathartes gymnocephalus
CTCTCCAAGCTGTGTTATAGCAGGTAACCAGCCATGCCCTCCAAGCAGTGTTATAGCAGTAACCAGCCATGCTCTCCAAGCTGTGTTATAGCAGTAACCAGCCATGCTCTCCAAGGTGTGTTATAGCAGGTAGCCCGCCCAGTCCCATTCCTGTTTGGAGTTACAGGATTCCAGTTTCCCCACAGCACTGTTTGGAATGACCTCTTTTCTCCATACTGCAACTGTCAGTTCCTTTACTCTTTTTCAGCTGTTTCCTTGTCATGATAACCTGGCACTTCCTTGACTTGTTTTGTCACAAAGCTGGAGACCTATTTTTCTAGAGTTGTTTCCTTCTCTTTTTGATCTTCCCCAAGTCCAGAAATCATCCCACACTGAGATCCAGCCTTATCTGTGCCTACTCTTCCTCCACAGAGCCTTTTACAGAAGTTAAATGTGGCACTTGCCTGGTGCTCAGATGTTGGGACATAAGACGCATGACATAAGAAATAAGAAGAAAAAAGAAAGGGAAATCCTCTTCCCTAGGGTTACAATTAAAGCTGAATAGGGAGTTCTGAGTCGAAAGGTAGAGAAATTAATTTTATTTCAGGTGGAGCTCCTTTTGGAGGGAAGTGCTGAAATGAGAGAGCTTTGGGGTTAAGAAAGTTTTTATGTCCAACTGAGTGGTAGCTGAGAAATTGCTTTGAATAATTTCAGTAAAACTAGTGAGCAGGGAAATTAATTTCCTTTCCGAATGATGTGGTGGAAAGGCAAAGCCTTGGGTGAGAGCTCAGACAAAAAGACAAAGTAAATGCTTTCCATTAAATTCCTCGCGCCTGTCATCCTTCTACAGCCATCCCTGAGATTTGCAGTGCAGATGCTCTGGTTTGCAGTGCCAGCTCACCTTGCCTGACCTCCCACATAACACAGGCCTGGGAGTCTGACCCTGTAATTCCTGCAGCAGGCACCTCTCTCTGTCTGAGCTGTAACATGTCCCTGAGATATCCATCTGCTCCTGGCTGCGAGGCTGCAAGCAAAGGAAATCCATCACATCCTTAGGTAGCTGTGTTTAAATCACTGAGATAAGCCTGCACATCTAAGGCTTTCCCTGAAGACAAGACAGCAGCAAGAATTTGCTGAGGAGGCCAGAGCTGGTGGGAGGGTGAGGGGCTGCAGATCCTGCCAGAATTTCCCTGGAGCTGGGAAATGGGAAAAATGCAAAATGTTGTTCTAATTCCAATGAAACATAAGTGCAACATCGTTCTGCAGTGGACTTAGTGGGAAATGTATTCTTCAGGAAGTTAAAGGGCTCTGAAAGACCAGGGGGCTTGGGTTTATTAATCATTTGGTTTTCAAAGCTGACATTATTTGAGTGACTAGGCAGTAAGGCTATAGAGAGAACAAATTTAAACTTCTCTGGGAAAAGAGAAAGGATTTTACCTGTGAAAACAATTCTATTTGGTTTTGCACTATCTGAGTACAGGTCATCTTTTTCTGTCCTAGCTGTTTCAAAAACTTATTTTGAAAGTATTTCACTTACTGTTTTGCATTTCAGAGCCAAATCTGGTGTCTATATTTTTGACAGCCAAAATCTGGTGTCTATACCAAAGACTTCGATGAAATTTAAGCCCAATTAAAAAAAGAGCAAAGTTGTCTGAGGTGACATTACATGGAATAAATTGATTTCAAGCTAAAAACCTCCAAACTATGTTACTCTCTAGTAGTGACAAACATGAACCTCATTTCAGTTTAGTTGTTCTTTATATCTATATAATTATATTCAGAGTTTCTCCAACCCGAACATGAAGTTCCATCTGGGCTTATTACAGCAGTATTAGACAATATAGTTTCTCTATTATTTAAACAATATAGTTTTTACCAAAGTTTGAATATAGGTGCCAACTCATGAGCCATTCAGTGGCTCTGTATCTTTTTTATATAGGTATTTTTATATATTTTACCATATTGAAGAAGTTTCTTGAATTTCCCCCCTCTAATCTACTATATCTTTACTGCAAACCTCTAATGTTCCTATATTTTTCCTTAATTCCTTTTCCATCTCCCACTTTCTTCAATACAGACCTCCTGTTCCTAGCACAACATTTCTCCCTGCCCATCCAAAATTTCATTAACAGGGATGCAAAACAAAGTAGAATGATGATAGGTTTGTTTAAGGGCAATTATTTCAAATGTAGTTGACCTGTGCTTTGTGGGTGAAAATACATTTTTCAGACCTAAATAAAGGGCTAGGACAGTGTATCTTATCATTAAAACACTTACCATGCCTGAGGTAAAAAGAAATGAAAATATAAGCAAGATGAAAGCTGCCTGAGTACCTGTGGTATGAAGACCAAGGTAGCCAAGGGGAAAAGATTAACAAGAGAGATTGGAAAATAGTGTTATTCATTAATCTATCAAAATCTTTTCTTTTTTTTTTGGAGGTGGAATCCATTAAGAGAAATTATGCAGGATATTATCTCAGGAGACACAAAATACAAAAATACACAAGAACTTCACCTTTCAGAAAAATAATGCAATTAAGGGAATATATTTAATTAGCAGCCTAATGTCAGGAATATGGACTAGACTCATTAGTCTGTGGTAGCTGCCTTGACCACTCCATTATGACTGGAAGGATTTTGTCTGCTTAGAGCTGCTCTTCTGAAATTTCTATTATCACCACTACAACACTGGAAATCATAAAAAATAGGGAATTTAGGGCTCCTATGCATAACACATTAGTGCATTGAAAGTCCTCATTCTGAGGTCTCAATGCTGCTTAGAATTAACCCAACTGGAAGCGAATTACACAGAACTTCTGCACAGAATAGCAGGAACATGCTCTACAGAGCGTTTGGTACAAAGATGTTCACTTCAAGTCATCTATTGTACCAAAAATATAAAGACTTCCTTTTTTCCAGCAGGCAACCGGGAAAAAAAAAGTGCAGACTGCTGTCCTATGGAAAGTGTAGAGAATTGCAGAAGGTCAGGAGCACCCTGGTCCTTCTACAGTTACTGGTGCTCCTTCCTGAGCAAAACTTTTCTGTGAAAAAGAAACTTTTGCAGCTTCACAGCAGAGGTAGGATTTATTGCATGAGCCACTAACTGTTTAAAAGTTGGGATCCTCTGCCAGACTGATTGTCCAGTTTAGGCAAAGAGGTAGCCCCAGGTAGAAGCTCTTCCCACCCATTTGTGGCTGGGCTCTGATGGGTCTGGTGGGCTCTCAAGCCCTCATTAATTTTCCTCCATGCTTGAGAAGAACACGACCTACCGTGTTGTCAGGCAGAGCATTGGAAATATGAAGTAAAATGTTTATTTTCCAAAAGAAATTAGGTGTGAGTGAGTCCCTGTCTGTTTTGGGCTCTGCTTCTAAAGGAATGGGCTAGAATTTGGCAAGGGCTGGCCTACCCAGTGAATGACGATATTTGAAAGTAAAAGCCCAGAGTTTGGAAAGCAGCATCCAAATAACTCCCAGTGGTTTCTAAACCATGTCTTGAAGAAAAAAATCCAACCTCATGCTGCTCCTATAGTAAAATTAATGGAGATAAAATTAAAATTAGTTTTAATTAAAGATTAGCACTGTCCAATATAATCCTCTGACATCCGGGCCACTTTGAAAGTCCAACTCAGCTATTAGATCACAATGAGAATTGAGAAGAAAATTGTGTACAGCGTCCACCTACATTAGGCTGGAAGTATTTTGGGTCTGTTTTCCTATGCCCTGCTTTCATTGCTTCTTTTATTTTGATTACTTCATGGGGTATCTGTAGTTATTACGGAAGCAAAATGAAAATAAATCAAAGTTTTTCCAAACGGTTATAGGAAGTATAGACTCATAGCCTAGGAAACCTTACCACATTCATGTCAACTATACAACCTGTGACCACAGAAGTGTTTTAGGAAATTTTCTTTCATTTGCCTTAATTTTAGGTATCATGAGGTGCTTAATAAGACGCCGTGTGTAATGCTGGGGTGTCCTGCCTCTGCTTTACAAGTGCAGTTAGCTGGAGACAGGCTGGGGTTTGTGCACTTGTCTGCTGGGAGGCTGAGGGGACACAGGTGGGAGAGCAGCCCGTGCCAACCATCACAGCAGAGCTCCTGGAAAGGGAGGTCGAGGTGAAAAACGTGACCACATTCCCGGCTCACCTTTCCCCACCGCCCTGCCACTGCGGGGGGAGCCTCACTGTTCAAAGCCCCACATTGTACCCCCAGCCTTTGCAAACACCATAAAAACCCCCCTGGCTCGGCGTGGGTGGGCAGTTAGGGCGAAGGCAAACAACCAGCAGTGCCAGGCTGTGTTTGTTTAAGCAGTGGGCAAGATGCTCTTCCAAAGGAGTGACCACAGCCATGTGGGAAACACCTGCAAGGCTTTGTTTAGCAGGAGTCTCTGCAGTGGGGCCCAACAGGAGCCCAAAGCCCACCTGCAGGCTCTCTGCAAAGCTGTTGCAACAACATCTGTGAGGCAGGAAAGAAATGCACCTATTTATTTATTGGCCGCGCTTTGTTCGTGCAGATGAGATGGGCACACAGCAGTCACCGGAGTGTGAGTGAAAATCACCTCCCCATCATCTCGGGGGAGCACAAGGACCAGGAAAAGGGCCAAAGGTGGTGGCTGTCCCCTCCAGAAGAGCCCAGGATGGCACACCAGCACTATGGGTGTGACACAGCTCTGGCAGTGTACCTGGGGTACTTTAAGACCTCTGACTCAAGATTTACTTGTTAGGAACCCTGCAGGTACAGCTGTGACTCACAGATGTCAAGCTGACAGCATGTTTTTGTCAAACACACCTTGTCTAGTTTCAGTTGATGCCTTGAAAATATCAGCTCGAGTAGGGAGGAGACAAACTTGTTCCACAGGAACAAGTAACTTTATATAATATAACCATTCCTAGATTAAGGCCAGGCAGGAATATTTGACTTCCTATGTAATCCAAGGCAAACTGCATTATTCCACAAAAGGATATGTTTTAGAAAGACATCCGCTTTTGTTCAAAAATTTTAAGTGATGGAGAAACCATGCATGAGAAGTTCTTGCAGTGACTGACTGCTACCGAGGAAAAGTCATCACCCATTTTCCACTTTGAATTTATGTGGCTTCAACTTCTAGTCTTTCAGTCTGTCTTTGTTTAATATTTTTATTTTAAAAATCCTCTAGTATCAGACTTTTTTTTTTTTTTTTNNNTTTTTTTGTACATTTCACTCTATATTAGGGTCAAAATAGTGGCAGGTCACCTTTGGAAGTTTAAATAGATCCAGCTTCTACAGTTATTCAGAATTTTCTAGAGGTCATATTATTCTTTCATCTGTGTTTTGGCCTGTCTCCAGTGTTTCAGTAACAGGAGCAATACACACATTTCTTCCAGATTAGGTCTTTTAATTTCTTATTCCCTCTACGTTTCTTTATAAACTTGCTGCTGGGTTGTAGCATGGTTGACACCTTCCCAGCTGATGAGCTGCCATGAGGAACAGCACACTTGGCAAGGCAGGGGAGCTTCTGCTGCAGCCCAAGGCTTTGGGAGAAATTAAAGGAAAACAGCCCCTTCTCCCTGGGTGTCCTGATCCTCATGAACACAGCCAAGAGCACAGTAAATTAGAATAAATAGCCTCACACTGAGGGAGCCCTGTGCCCACAAAGGGGGTTCACAGCTAGGAGAAGGTTTGATTTTGTTCATCTACATCTGTAAGAGCTTAGGAAAATGCCAGGGTTCCGTACGGTGCTGGTTGTGAATGTCACTGCACCCCTATAAAACCCATCCCAGCAGTGGTCCGGGGTCATGGCAGGAGTACAGCTTGGAGCTCTGCAGCTCTCAGACCACACAGGGCCTTGGTTTGGTCAGAGGGCTTTCCCTGGACTCTCCAGCACCTATTTGAGTCATATTTTACGAGGCCACTCTCTCTCCCCTGATCTGAGCAAACTGGAGGCTGTGTAGCCATGATTGGCGTGGGAGTAATTCTAATGAAAAAACAACCGCAGACCCACTGGGATAAAGGTCGTGTTGGGTTATATCTGCCCACAAACACACTGTGTAGTCATGGCCCCCCACAACAAAATATTATGGGATATGCAAAAACACATCCCTGCCCTGAGCTGGCTGAAGCTGATCTGAATCTTTATAGGTTTCAACAAACACCTGGTTGAAAGAGTAGAAACTACCTGTAGGATCACTGAGTGCAACCAGTCCCCCTGCACTCCCAAGGCCACCACAAAACCATGTCCCCAAGTGCCACATCATCAGGGCTTTTCAATCCCTCCATGAATGGTGGCTCCACCACTACCCAGGGCTGGACAACCCTTCCCATGAGGAGATTTTTCTTAATATCCAGTCTAAATCTCCTCTGGCACAATCAAGAGACATTTTAATCTGTTCCCTGTATCTACTTAGAACTACTGACTTTGGTCTTTAAATAACCCAATGCTACTCTTTAGGGGGCTTTCTCGGTCCTGTACAACTGGAAGGTAAATGAGGTTCTGGCTCTCATACCGTGAGTGAGACTTTTCAACATTCTCTTTATAAGATCTTTTCAGAGAGCATGACCCAGAAATATCAGGCTTTACCTTTATTGAGCTCTCAGTGACAATCAGAAGCAAACGCATCCTTTACATTGCTGAACTGGATAAGCTGGATTGAATAATAATTGCAAAGTAATAAATAGGTTATCCCAAGATGCAATTTTTACAAGTTTGTTTTTTGCAGAAGAACGTTGAACACACATCATTGAGCTTCTACTGTTGTTCCTCTGGTTTTTTTTTTAAAAAAAACACAACAAAAACTTCCTTTGTTTGAATAATATCAAAAAAATAAAACTAAAAAGCCTAAAGAGATGATCTGAGGCTGAAGAGACATTTACAAACCCCGGGATTTTGATAGGTTTATAAAACAGATCAGATGTCTAATAATTTGAAATTTTCTTTTGACTTGAAAAAATGGATTTTGTAGGTCAATATTGATATTTCATTCTAAGAAAGAAAAGGCAGGGTAGATGTCTGTTTCCCATTCTGGGACATGGGTTCAGGTCACATTTTGTGATTTGCTCAAGTATTTTCAGTGTCCTAGAGGAGACAGAGAATCTTTCCTCTCAGAGTTGGCTCTCTCAGGTAACCTCCCCACTCCTGCTATCTGCAGAAAAAACAAGTGTGCAGAGCTGTGTGTCTGTGTCCTGCAAAACATGGAATTCTTGGAATTCTCAGTCCAAGGGCTAATCTCTGAGCTGGCAGAGGCAAATTAAATGTCCCAGTAGTAATGGGACATTATTCCTGTCCTGCCCTTGCTCCTGGGATGATGTGACTGTTATAAATAAACCCTGTAAATTCGTGCTAAAATATGAATAGAAATAAAGTTATAAAGATTAAAGGATGCAGCACCCCTCCTAAAACCAAAAGTTTCAAAAAACCCCTAAAACCAGTTTGACCAGGGAGGGGTTTTCACAACACCAGAGCACCCAAAGAATCAATAGGTGAAAACTCCATCCCAGGTGGAGTCAGATTTGTATCACAGGAACATTCACACCACAACGGGACGATGATTGCCTGATCACTATCTACACCCCGGCCATCAAGGAATTATGTTTCTGGGAACCCTATTGTGAAGACAGAGGAGCCAGCTGCACCAGGAGATGGACAATTCATCACAGGATGGACCACACATCACACCCAGAAACCTCTTTTTGTCCAGCCCTGTAACCTATTCAGGGCTGAGAAGAATGGACTAGATGTTGTCATCCCACCCAGAACTGCATAAAAATCACCCTGGCTGAGGCAGTCGGGGTGAACCAGGGGAGATCTGATGCGATAGAGGTCAGATCTATACGCGTTCACCCAGTACCAACCCCGGGCTCGGTGCTGCTCCTCAATATTGTGGCTTATTGTGACCGATCTTTCGGCTGTATAATAAATTTCATTTCTTTATAAATTTGATTGGCAAATTTATTTATAACATGACCATGGGCAGTGTTCCAGTTGGTGCTGTACCCCACAGCAAAGGCAAATCAGAAAAGAACAATAATTCTAAAAGCATAATAAAAAAATAAATAAGGATATTCAACAATTCGTTTTTCTCTTTAGACTCTGCAAATTGTTCTCAAGCAGTGACACGATAAAGATATGCTCTGTCAGGGAGGAAATAAAGTTTCAGTGCTCTGGGGAAATCTGCTTTGCTTAAGGAGCACTAAAGTTGAATTAACACCATCCTCAAAGTGTAGGGGCTGCTCTCGTGCTCTCTTGGTGTAGGAGACTGCAGACATGGAAGATTTGTGCTCATTATGCTACAGACAAGCAGAGAAGCTATTTAAAATGTTGTCTAAATTCTTTCAGCCTGACAGGTAAGTGATTGCTGTGTTTGGATTAATGGGCCATTACTACAGGATGTCCCTGCAGGCTCAGGTTTTGTTCTTTTCCTCCTGGCAAGCTGTAGCATGATCCAAGCGTGCAAGTGCCAAAAGCATCCTTTCCATCTTCCCCGGTGTCACACAGTCAAGTGCTGGAATATCAAACAAACAAAACCCATCCCACTGCGGTCAGAGGCCTGTCGTGCTGGCACTGGAATGTGGGCTTAGGAGAGAAAAGGTAATTTCTCTCTTTTTGCACAGAAACTGCTGGGTTTGTTGTGTTAAACTGATAACGTTCGTTATCAAATGCATGAAAGGATCCTGATTAGTAATGAGAGGTGGAACAATAAAAAAAAAAAATGCAGAAGAGGACAGCAACACTGATGCAAAACAGCCAACTGACTTCCCAGTGGATGTTGAACCCTGCTGGTGAGGGCTGGTTCCGTGTCTGGGCTCACTGGGAGCCCTCTGTGGGGACCATTTGCCTCTTCCCCACCAGCAATTCTTCTCATCTTTCAGGGATGACAGGCCAAGAGCATCCCAGGGTGTGCTGAGCTAATGCCAGCAGTGTTTCTCCTTTGTGGATCAAATAGCAGGAATTGGAATGAGCCTCCCTCAAATTCTCTCTCAGGATCTCCTCCAGGCAAAACTTTGAGGTTTGCATAACTCTGAAAAGTAATCTGACTTGACTTTGGCAATGAAAAAGAAGCCTCTCATTTGTGCCAAGGAAAGATATATTTCTTTTTAGTAGCATTTTTCATTTCTAATATGTCACTTCTGTCTTCCCTCTTTATTTTTTTCCTCTTGCTGTGACTTTCCCCTGTTTTAAGGATATTTTTACATATACTGTTCCAGGCATGCTGAGACAAGAGTAAGATATGTGCAATAGTTTATCAGAATACATTAATTTGGTGTGGTCAAACAAAACATTTCAGTTACTGGTCTGAATGTGTTGTTCAAAACTGAAAGATTATATGGATAAATGGAAAAATCAATTTTCTTTTTTTTCTTGAAGTACTCCCAGAAGCTTCAATGAGGACAATCCAAAAGAAAGAAAAACAAAGTAAAATAATGTCCTTTGCAATTAATAGGTAAAAATGTGGTTTTGATACAAAATAACACATTGCCAGAAGAGAAGTAAAGCGGCTATCACCATTTTTGATCAAGGCAAAGAGTCTGTGACACTTTTCATTTTCTCATATGAGAAAGTTTCGTTTGGAGCCAACTACAGCCTCAGAGATGCCAAAAAGTTGTACCTTCTGCCTTTAGAACTTTGTGCTAGCAGTCAGCTTTGTGCTAGAAGGTTTAGTTCAGGACCTACAAGAAACTTGGAAAGCTGGATTTCTTGAACTTTGGAAAGTTTCAAGAGACAACTGGTGTCTCAAGAGAGGATATTTATTTACTAAAAAAAAAATAGATTTAAGAAAAGATGTGCACATGTCTTCCCAGTGATAGAGCTGTGGCTGCACAGTTCCTTGCAGCAGTACTCAGGGTGGGTTCTTTTGAAATCCTTGGCTCTAGAAAGCTCTGCAGTGATAATCTCAAATTCCTGGTGCTCTGGTGTGTCTCAAAACATCACAGATATGCCCTGCCTTCAAGCAATCATTCTCCCCTCATTCATGCTTTAATCTTTTTGGGAGAGGACAGAGAAAGCCGTCTAGCTGCACATGACGTGTTTAAACCCAGAAATGTCAGAGGGGAGCTGCAAAGACAGGCTGGGAGGAGGTCAGGCTGCATCCCTTCCATCTCTGGCTACAGCTTGAGCAGCCCAGAGCAAAACCAGCAAGGGCCAGCATCAGGCAGGCACAGCTCTCAGGCAGCTTTGTCAGCTCTGGCTGATGGAGCACAGGCTGAGTCCTCGGTGCTGGCTGTGGTGATGCCCCGTGCAGCTGGAGTTAATATTCAAGAG
Organism: Picathartes gymnocephalus; assembly: GCA_013390045.1. Taxonomy (NCBI): domain Eukaryota; kingdom Metazoa; phylum Chordata; class Aves; order Passeriformes; family Picathartidae; genus Picathartes; species Picathartes gymnocephalus. The sequence goes on from WEKY01062623.1 coordinate 10,211, forward strand.
AGCAACAAGGGAGCACCGTGTTGAACAAAAGGGGCAGCTTGATGTGATTTATTGGGAGGGCTGAATTTCTCATCACTGTGTAATGGAGAAAAAAGGGTTTTAGAGCACCAGAAGTTTTTAGGCTTCCTATGGCCAGGGATGAGTGTTTGCAGTGGGATGGGCAGGCAGAGGATGCCCTGGTCTTACATTGCATAACCACCATGCAGAGAAAAGCACCTTTTCTATTCTCTGTGCCTCTTCAAGCGTTTACACTCTAATCCTTCTCATAAATTACGAGGCAGTAATCACCTACTGCTCCTCCAAGTTTCCTGCTCCTGTTTGATGTCATTGTGCTTAATTCATCCTTTACACCAGGGTTAAGCCTGGCTTGATATTTTTAGTGCTGCCCCTATTTAATCTACTTAATTTGTCATGCTGGTATTTGTTTAGAACTCTAAAATAGATATAAATAGTAAAATGGAGACATCCCTGAAACAAAGAGAACCTCTGTTCAGAAGAGCTGGAAAGAATCCTCTTTGTCTGCTCTGAGGAGATCACATTCATGAGAAATTGTGTCAAGAAGAAAGAGTTCACTTTGTCTTAGATTGTTTTTTAAAGAGTAAATGGAACATGGGAACAGATTTTAGGTATCTTTGTTTTTAGTATTGCATAAAAAATACAAAGAATAAAACTCCCTACAAATAGATGACATCATCTAGAACACCTCTGTGTTACTAGATTTTTTTTTATTAAAAAGGACATGCCTTCAGAAGCAAAAGCTGCATCATTTATTGACAAAACCAAACCAGCTATGAATTCTACCTCTCCAACCCATAGCTTATACTGAATTAAAGATATAACTTAAAGAAAAGTTCTCCAGGTTTTCCTGCAATCTTAGGATAGGCAGCGGTATCCACAGTGTTGTTGGGACAGATGGAACTGAAAATGGCAGAATAACATCCCTCTACACAGGATCCCCAAAGGTTATAAATTAAACTGCCAGAAGTGTGGCTTTTATGCAATCATTACACTGATTTTAGGTTGTTATTCAACTGAGCTTGGCTAAATAGGTGTAGATTTCTTTTCTGTCTTCCTAACCCATAAAGTTCCTAGGTTTTAGACACGATCTAAATGACATTTTTCAGTTGAATGATCTCAACCCCTTTTTTTTTTTTATGTTGTCTCAATCTCACAAATGTCCTTTTCAACAGCAATTTACCAAATCTTGTTATGTAGGTTCATTAGGCCCTCAACTGGTTTTATATATAATTTTGTACAACAATAGCTGCATTATGCATAAAGGGAGCCTTATTACTTTAAGTAAATTTTGTCTTTCAAATACACGGCATTTCTCAAAGATCCCCCTAACACCCTGTATTTTTTGTGGTGATACTTATTTCTGGAAAAGCACCAAGACTTACAGACATCTGTGTTTAAGTCCTGTGCCGCAGAAATGGGATTTTCAGAGATCAGCAAAAAAAGAGAATCATTAAGTCTTCATAAAATATTTAGGTGTTTGGTTGATGGTGATTTAGTCAGTTGGTTAAATTTTGTCAAATAGAGGATAAATGGAGCAGTGAGAGATGTAGATACCCATTGTTTATATGGGTGGATTCAGCTCAGCTGGCAGTGTTCTCAGCTTTCTGTATTCCTTTAGTTCAAACTTGTGTTTTGTGTGACTGAAATTGTTCCCTGTGAGGGTGGGCAGGCCCTGGCACAGGGTGCCCAGAGAAGCTGTGGCTGCCCCTGGATCCCTGGAAGTGTCCATGGCCAGGTTGGATGGGGCTTGGAGCAGCCTGGGACAGTGGGAGGTGTCCCTGCCCATGGCAAGGGTGGCACTGGATGGGCTTTGGGTCCCTGCCAGCCCAACCCATTCTGTGATTCTATTTCCAGCCAGACCACAGCCTTGCGCCCACTCCTCCCCTGATTTATGCACAGTGACCATTCCCTGGTCAGCCCCTGGCTCATCCCTTTGTGATCCCCTCAGGGCTGTTGGAACAGGGAAAGCTCTGTTGGCTTTGCCACTGTGAGTGCCCCAGTCCCAGCGAGCAGCTCTGACTGGTTCCCCTGGGCACTGTGTGCCCAGCACTTTGTTACAGTGACTCCTCAACACAGGCTTAAATTAACATGTCTGGAGCTGGCCTGAGAGCATTTGCATGTCTGGCATCAGGCTGAGTGTATTTATCTTAGGCTGACATGATCACAGTTAATAATCTCGCTGTAATTGAAACTTGCCTTTGACATCACCTCCCGCCTGACTAATTGGATTGTGTCTCCTTATTCTCCCTCACTATTTATTTCTGTCTCTCCTGATCAGCCTGAAAGGTAGCTCCCCAGCAGTATTACACTAAAACCAAACTGACCTGTCGCAGAAACCCAGGCACAGGTTCATTTTTTACACACAAGCCCTTCCTGCAGGAGCTGAGTGAGCGAGGTGGGAGTTCCTGCTCTGGGGTGTGGTGGAGCTCTGTCACTTCTGGTGGCACCCACCACTTTGGAAGCCAGTTCTCTTGCTTTGCTTTCACCCTAATTATTTCCATGTAGACAATATGGGATATTACAGGCTTCCAAATCTGAATGTTAGCATTATATTCTCTCAGGATATGTAAATGAACACATGAATTGTGGAATATTTAAATTATGTTCTTGGGGTAGTTTAGAACATATAACACACCCTTCATAATGCTATTTATAAACCTGGGGAGAGCAGTGAATGTCTCAGTTAAAACAGCCAGCTGACTTTGTGGCTCACAACATATAAAGCACTTTCCTCATAATGTTTGCATTTGTGGGAATATTTCTTTTTCCTACACTTTGTCATGCACTGAATTTGAATGACTGATCTCTTGCATGATAACTGGTGTGGCTGTGATACAGCTGGCAGGCAACCTAAGACATTCTTCAATTTTTACATAAATACGTTAAAACAACAGTGATTGAAACCATGGCGATATTAAACTTAGTATAAATAACCTGAATTACATAAAGACAGCTCTAACTTCATAACTTGAATTCACCTATGGATTCTGTATCACTTTATCCATTATTCCAAAAACATTTCTAGGGAGGACATATTAGCTGACTCCCATGGCTTTTCTTGGAGGGACTGAGGAACTTTTTGCCCCTTAAGTCACCTGTTGTCTCTTAAAAGTGTAAAGAGCACCAGGACATCATGTTTTTCTCTATATGGACAGAATGCTTAATAATAAACTTCTTCAACACTGAGATTCTTTTTTCCACTACAAGAAACGTGTAATATTTCCTCTAAATGTCTGCATGAAGTCACAGCTGGTGTAAATCAGCAAATTCCCATTGACTCCTTTCTGGATGCAGTGCAACTTCAGGAAGTGCCTGGCATTGTTATCAAAAGGGTAAACAAGAGATCAGCCAGAAACCTCAGACACAACTAACACTGAAAATTCAGTGGGACAGCATCACAGACACGGTGCAGAAATTTTGTGTAAGTTTATCTGAAACACCTAAAGTGTGGCTTGGTTTTTTTCTTACTCCAGAAATGATACAGCCATGCCATATGCACTAGAGTAACAACAAAAAAAAAGATATAATTTAAGAAGTGTATATTGCTTAACACAAGTGCTATTCCAAACATGCAGCACAAATCCTGGTCCTCGTTTTAGCAGCTGTAGCAATCCCAGTTCCTTGGGGAGCAGGGGAAGCCTTGGCTGACCCTCCCCTGTGCTGCACCTCCCACTCCCACCCCTGGAGTGGGGCGAAAGGATTTAGGAGAGATTTACTGTGGCAAGGAGCCTGAGCCTCTCTATTTAATTCCAGAGCTGCTTTCCCTTTGCAGAAGGAAAAGCTTTCTTGGTGCACCACTTTGTGGTGTAAAACTTCTCGTGATTAAAGCACTGTGTTAATTAACTTTTGTGCTCGTGTCATTGACTGGTTACGGTGATGGTCCTTCTGCTCCATCTGCTCTGCTCCTGCTGGGTTCTCCATATTCCCATCATGGGAAATATTTGGGTGCTGTTAGGTTTATATCTGAGTGAGTCTCAGGTTGAGATTTTTCATATTGTTCAGGGGAGTAGGATGCCAAATTCCCACCACGCTGATGAGAAAGTAAACTTTCCCCTTCTAAAAGGGCTCTTGCGTCTCAGCTGAAGGATTTCACTCACACGAGGTAGAAACTTTACAAGTCAGAGACTGTTTTCGTGTCTGCTGATCAGATGCTGCTCTCACAGGTGAACAGAATAAAAATAGGTGATAAAATTCCTTTCTTTATAATCAACCTGATTGGCTTGACTTTGCAATTTTGAGAAGGTCTGATGGATTCCTTTGAGTGCTGCAGTGCCCTTCCCAGTACCAGCTGCTCTTCTATATGTCAAAATCTATAAAATAAAGGTGCACGGGCTGTATCCTGTACATTACATTGATTTCTCTCTCCTAAATAAGATTAATAATTGACAAAAAAATCACTCTACTAATAATATTCTGTGTAAAACTACCAACTGGGCTTACATGTATGCTCTCTTGTTTGAGTGGAAAAGAATAAAGGTGGCCTGTCTGATTTTACTGCCTTAAAAATTATTTGTTTCCTCTCCCCTCCATGTTTTTGTGCAGTTTTTGGAATCCCTGGAGACTCTGTATCTAATTGCACCAGGCAGAAACAATTTCTTCCCTTCATCCCTGAAGCTCAGCAACGAAGTTGTTCCAAGCACCTGGAAGGTAAGAACAGGTGTTGTCATTTTTTTTCAGCAAAATTTGATTTTTTTTTCAGAGTTATTAATAACTAGAATAGTAGATTTTCATCCTTGTGTTCTGGAGCTTACAGAAGGTCACAAATTATCTAAAGTTCAGGAGAGACTCCTGTTTCTTCCATGAAGGCACTGCAACTGCTGAAGCTGTGAAATTGGACTTGTACCCAGGTGGGATGACAGAAGGATATTTTTATTAAGGTTTTCATGGGTAAAACAGAAGAAAAGAAGGGAACTAAATCTCTGTTTCAGCATCTTCAACCTGCTGCATGTGAGGCTTTGATTTACTGATCTCTTTGATTTGCTCTCTCGTTGTGAGCACCCACACAAACCTTTGCTCCTGTCGAGCAGAACTGAGATGTGAATAAACAATGCAGCTGCTTTCAACACACAATGAGAATAATTTATAGATCAGCACCTGTAGAGGACTTTTTTGTACAGTCACCAGCTCCATGAGGCAGAAGCTGCTTGGAGTAGCCATGATCATGGCATGGAACCATCTCACAGAGTGACCACCAGAGCTCCTGGTCACTTGCCAGTTGCCACAGAAGCCCTCTGTCCCTTGGTAGGACCCTGGGTCTGGGTAACCAAGCACATGAGGGTTTGTTTTCTATATTTTCCCCTGGTTTGTGCACTTTGCTGGAGTCTGCACACCTATGATCTCCAGTAGAACTTGATCTGCTAAATCTCTCCCATGTTCATCTAATCTATGCCGTGGCAGCAAGAGTGGAGCATGCCAAGAGTGAGTTAATGTTTGCAAAAAAGAGAGAGGTTAATCAGAACTAGGCAAGCTCTAAGCCACCAAGTTGACTTGGCTTATTGACAGCCTGTTAATGCAAAATGCAGGCCATGTTAATTGTTAAATATGCTGGTCATTCTTTCCAAATTCTCATCAAACAAAATCCAACTTCAGAGTAAAGGAATTAATTCAACTTCACCTGAAATGGGGATATTCCTATTTTAACGTGTGGGTATTCCTGGTACTCCTCTGTCCCTTTTATCATTTGTATGTACTTTTCCATTGTGCATGAGACAGAAATGCTGGATGAAACCTCATAACAAAACATCCTAGCTGCTGCTCCAGGCTGGATGTGTGACCTCAGCAAGTTTCCTCAAAACTGCACAGACATCTCTTTTCTGGTAAACATCTGAGAAGTCATTCTCTAATTCTTGTTGCTGTTTGGCAGTTAATACTTAAGGGAATCACAAATTTTGTTGCACTAAACACAGTAGCCTAAATAGCTATAAATTCTGTGAACTTCTCAGTAACCTCAGACCCAGCTGAATGTTTGGATGCCTTACTACAGCCAAGTTTGGGACACATTCTTTGGTTCAAATTCATTAATATATTGGTAAGGATGCATTTAGTTATAGGTACCTAGAGCTACTTCCTTTTTGGAGTGCAGATGTTAATAGTGATTGCAAAAAAAGCTGATGTCTTCAATTTGTTGTAAAAAGAAAATATTCCTTCCTAACTGTTAATAACATGATACTCTGTGCTCTTTCCAAACTTCTATAAATGGTCTCAAAAAGAAATCCCTGAACCTGTGAAATGTGGAGGGTTCATTGAACATCTGGAAGTGCTCTCGTGGCCCTCCTCACTTGCTTTCAGGACAGTGCAAAATGAGGCTTTCTGATTCCTTGATACTCATACAAGGAGTCCAGAGTAGCATCAGTGCTAGTAATTAACAGATTAAATTTTCTGCACTGGAGACTGATGCTTGAAATTTTGGGTTTGGGCATTTCCTCGGGGCCTGTTAGTCATGCAGAATGTTGGGAGCTCTTTGATTTTAGTTTGTAACTAGAGTAGCCAAGTTGATGCTCATTAGGTAATCTCTGTTGGACCATCTCTGCTGCATTTATACTGAACAGTGCCCTTATTACACGCCTAATTCCATTTATTTCATCTGTGAGAACTAAATATTTCCACTGAATTTAAAAAAAATCCATTTTCTTGGCTAGCAGGCCAAGAAGTTGAAGCTAACCATTAGAAACTGTTCCTGGAGTAACTTTTTATAAAGTTTATTTTTTTAATGTCTTTTGTTCAGGAACAAGAGCTCACAATGCCTGTGGTACTCCCCCCTGGAAACTGAAGGGAAGGATCACATTGACAATTGTGATTTTAAATAAATTAAAAAATAAAAAAAGCAGACAAAGCCCAAACAGTTAAGAAAGTAAGTACTCAACCATTTTATTTTATAAAATAAAATATGAAGATCTAAAAAGTTCCAGGTTCAAAGAGTGCTTTATATGTTCCTATTAATAGAATTGGGGTTTGGATCTTCCCTAAATGACTTTTAAAAAAAAAGAGAGAGAGAGTGAGAAATTAAAAGGAGTTCTGGGCATTTTTTAGCAGGTTAATTCCCTCTTTTGACATTTGCTACGTGCTCCCTGATTTTCAGTCTTCTGTTTCAGAGAGCCGTAGTGAAACATCAGCCTTGATGAAAAAATTGGACGTTGGTGTGGTCACAGCTCTGTGACTCAAAAATGGCTGGAAAAACAGAGCACTTCCAACTAAATATGCAAAGAAATCAAATAATTGTTCAGACATCTTTGTATTGAAAATGCTTACAAGTTTACACAGAAGGCACTGAGATATTTGTGTCCTTTTTGTTAAATTTGGGTTTAAATGTCTATTTTGCATTTTTCAGCTGATAGTAAATACAGAATACCTTTCTCTGCAGGTATTTCAGAAGGAAAATCTCCTCTGCATTTTAATGGCTGTGATCACATAGCACAAAGCCTGCACCATGGGCACAGACACTTTCTCACACACATCATTCGTAGCAAAATCAACCGATAAAAGGTCCAGAGAAAACTATTTTTTTGCTATATCCCACTACAAAGAATTCGAGAACAGTGTTTAGTAATTATATAATCTTGGCTAGAGTTCCACGATTAAATCAGTGAATTAGAGGACATTAAACACAGGGGAAAACACCGTGGGCATAAAGCAGGAGCTCCCAGATGGACTGGGCTGTGCAGCTGTGCTGAACCTGCTGCTGGGGGGGGCTGGACACAGGGCAGTGACCCCCCCAGCCCCGTGCACAGTGACCTCCAGGCCCAGCTGAGGCTCTGCGTGCTGACCTGCTGTCCTGGGCTGACTGTATGATGCTTTTACCCCCCATTTCCTCTGTTTAGCTCAGAAATAAATTTTGCACCTTTAAGACAGGATCTGAGAGCAAAAGGGGTAGAAGAAGAGACATGCAGTGGAACATCTGAGGCAGCTGTTTTCAAAACATAGAGATAACACCTTCAGCATTCGTGCTCCTGGACTCTGGGTTGTCTGCACAGACAGCGGAGAGCTCTCCCTTGTTTTTTTCCTCTTTTGCCTTTTTTTTTTTTTTTGGCTAGTTTTTTTTTTTTAATTAGCTGAGACCAAAGTGGTTTTTTTTTTGGACTGTTCTGCTATTGTTCGATCCGGGGACCCCAGGACCATTGCCCGGGGCAGGGGGCTCCCCCCAAGCGGCGCCGCAGCCGGGACGCCGGGCCGAGCCTCGGAGAGAGAGAGACTGAGAGAAAAACCAAAGACACACCCACGGAAAAGACTTTTTCTGCGTTTGCCATCTCTTCAGAATGGCAAGAGGTCTTGTCGTGTAGTGTTGTTCATTCTTTATGCTTGTGGGTGTTTTGTTTGTTAAATAAATAGTTTTTTCCACTTTTCTCCAAGGAAATCTATTTCCCGAACCAGCTGAGGGGAGGGGTGGCTTGCATCTGCTTTTCTGGGGGAACCCCCTGAAAAGGGGTTTCCTCCCAGATTTGCCCTAAACTAGGACACCTGCACATGGCAGTGTCTGTGTTGCGTGAGAGATATCTAAAATAGCAGGGATTTTCTATTTATCCCTGGAGAGTCGCAGCCCCTACACCGAGCTGGCTTTGCCCTGAGGGAGCAGCAGGCAGCAGACACGGGGGTGGTGTGTTAGTCCTACAGGCAGCCGGGACCCGGCCCTACGACACACACAGCCTTCACCAGGGCTGGGAGGAATCCCTTCCAGCAATTCCCCCCAACATGGAAGTAATGGCCCAGGATCTCATGACCTGTGCTGTGAACTTCCCTCGTAGCCTTACTGAAAGAAGTTTGTTTGGAGAGATTTTCTTTGTATTTACTGATCCAAACAGAGGACGTTCTCTGTCGTTTTCATTGCAACATTTTCTTGGAATATTCTTTTGTATGTTTTTACTTCTTTTTTGTTTGTATGTTCTCTAGGAGGCACGGAAGAAATTTCCAAACAATGTATGAATTAGAGTTTTCCTTCTGAATGTGACATGCTAGTCCTCAAAGAGCTCTCATCTCTGTGCACTTGGAACTGTACTCCTAGGACAGAATTCCTTGGAAGCAGCCACAGATTCAGGGGTCATGAGTTTGGGGTGTCCTGTTTGATACAAATGACTTGGGTTGTCAGATGACACACTGACTTTGCTCAATCTTTCCCAAAATATCTATTTCAAATTGATAAATCTTAAACACCTCACCTGAAAATACTGAGTTACCAATAGAATTGTTCCTGGCAGGACAATTATTGCTTATTCCAGTGAGCTTTATTCTACTGAATTTTCCTCACACTGGAAATAGAACCATTTTTTCCCAGCAGCTAATCCTGACAGGCTCAGAGAGTGACCTTCCACAGGGCCTGGCCATGACCCGCTCTGCTTGCTGAGGCACCATCACCAAATCCCTTGCCATTGCCCACCTGCTGTAAATGACACTAAAGGCAGAGCTGAGACAACAGTTTGCTACAAAACGTAATTGCAGGCCCATTTTTCTTCATTAATCTAATGTTAAACATAACCTGTTACAGGGGTTCCATTGAAGGAACAGATGGTAAATGCAAGTTAATGCAGATACAGATTAAATAATATTGGCAACGGCTGCTGCATTTACACAAAGCACAAAGCTAGTAAGTGCTAAATGTTCTCTAAAACTATGCTTAAATCATGGAAAATTAAATCCTTTGATAGATTTGTTTTTATATTTCTTCAGTTACAAAGTATTTGGTGAAGCTATAGGGTAAAGAGCTCCCAAGATCTCTGTCTATAAAACATCAAGATCCACTCTATTAAATATCTTGAAGATTTTATTGCATTTTATATATTTCCTAAGTCACAGTATCAAAGAAATGCATTGCTTGAGCAGAGGAGCCAAGAGTTGGATCACAAGAATCAAAGCTGAGGTGCCTGGGCTTTTCCAGAGGGAGGAAGCACTGATTCCAGAATAGCACAGCAACATTTTGTTTGCCTAAGAAAAATCCCAAAGAATTCCGCTTCCTCACCATAAAAGTGCAAGCTGTGCTGTGTGGAGCAGGGTATTCCCCACGCTGCAGCTGCACATCTGGACACAAACCCCCTTCTCCTTCACCCTGCTGATCCCTGCTGAATGGGGCTTGCAGCCTCCTCCCAGGGAAGATCAACCAAAGCTCTTTTTCTTCCTGATTGTTGCTTTCCCATGCAGGTGGATGGGGCTGGTGAGGATCCAGTTCCTGGGATATGGGCAGAGAGTTTAGGATCACCCCGTGAGAGAATCTATAGGAAAAGGGCAAAACAAAAGTAGCCAAAAGTAGCCTTGTTTTGGCCGAGATGGAGGTAAATTTCTTCACCCCATCGTTGTTTGGCTTGATAAGAAAGTGGCAGAAATGCTCCTGTTAAAAGCTTGATTTTTTTTTAATGTTAAAACAATATCTAAGGGAATTCCTACATTTAATTAAAAATAAGACAGACTCAGCTGACTGTGCAGGACATTACTTCTGTTCTTGCCTCTGTCTGTAGCCAAGTGAGGGAGAAAGAGGGAGGCAGGATGTGTGTCCACAAAATCACCTGCTACATAACTGGATCTCTCCCAAGTTCTACCTGAGAACCAGGATCTCAAGCCCCCTTGAAAACATCACAAATTCAGGTTGCAGAGCTGCAGTGACTCAAACAGAAAGCCTCTATTTTCTCTCTTTTTCTCCTTTAATCTGCTCCCCTCATTTTCTCTTTGCTGTCTCATTTCCCTGTCTTTCTTTGTGTGTGTTTTGAGGTATGCAGATTTATACAAGTATATTTATATTTAATCAAAAATAACCCTCTTGCTTTGAAAACAATAATTATTCAAACATCTCAGGAAGAAAGGACAATGAGTGGATGTTGTTCACTGAAACAAAATAAAGCAAGACAAAGAAAATCTAGATTTATTACAAAACAGAAACCCAGTTCTTGCAGAACAATTTGCTTTAAGTGCAGTAATAATTCCTTGAGGCAGAATATACAAGGCTCTTGCAGATGAGTTACATTTCAATGGTGAGATCCAGCTCAATCTAGCAGGGAGATACAGCTCAAAAGTTTAGAGCAAGTAGGCTCTGGCTAGAAAATGTGCTTTTCAGAATCATGGCAGAATCTAGGATTGCTCTGCAACTTTTCAAACACCCAAGGTCATGGAGTTTTTGGTTTTTTATTTTTTGGACGTAATGATGAGATGCCCCAATCTTAGAGTAATGGTATTATATAGGTATTATTTCATCAGAGGAATGGAATAATGTAGATATTATTTTCCATAATACCTACAAACTTGCTGGTTTGATTCAGGGAATTCACCCCAAGAAAGAATACCTGGAGTTGAGCTAGGCTGGCTTGTGACCCCTACTGCTCAAAGGGATTTAAGGACGGGGTGTTGATGGTGTTGGGAAGAGAGGGAGGGTGGGACAGTGGTGTCACCTCTGCGGATAAGAGCACACTCTGGTGCCCAGTTCCTGCTCACCCTGACTCACTGTGGAGCCTCTGTAAGGTGAGAATCCAACTCAAAGCATTTTCATGTCCCCCACCCTGTTTTTCCTCTCCCCTGTTCCTTCTCCAGTCTGTGAAAGCCCTGCTTGGAATTACTTAGAATCCATTTTACTTAGGTGCGTTTTCTTATACATATATAACATTGCACTGTTACAAATAATAAATTCCTTCTCTTCCTTAGCAGCCTCCAGCACATATAATTTTGGCAAGCAGCTTGAATAAACATGTCTCTTCCCATCAGGGCTGCATAAACATATTGGGTGCTGCCTGATCCAAGACACCTTTACTCTTTCCTAGGCATTTGTGCAGCCTGCTGCAGGATGCTTTGGAAAAATTGGAGTTTCCAGCATAACTGAAAATGCTCCCTCCAGATATTTAATATACAAATGATTTCTCTTTTGCAATCTTCCTCTCTCGCTCTCTCCCATGTTCCACTTGGAAAGCAAACCCATCAGCATTTATTTCATGTGAGCTCCACTTCAGAATGAAGTAGGAGTACCATTCTTCTTGTTTATTTTTTTTTCAGTCTCATCTTAGATTTTTGTGCTCTTGGAATGCTCTCTGTCTCACTTTCCAGCTTGGCATTGATTCAGTAATTGATTTTTTTTCTAGTTGTCTCCAAGGCTACAATGCTGAAAGGCCCCAGAGAAATGGGGTACTTGACTGGGAAGACACCAGCGATGTGGAGGCCCAGCTCCTCTTGTCAGTTAGCAGAAATCAGTGTTTCTGGGATTTCCAAAGGAAAGAATACAGGGCTGCAAGCACCAGCTGCCCATGAGCTGTCTGTAATCCCTTCACCCCCTTTGCAAACCTCAGCTTGTGCATCCATCTCATGGAGATTTTCCTTCATGACCCATTGTAAAGGTCTAAAAGCCAGCCCATGGTAGAGCTCTGCTTGCAAGCCTTGGTGCTGTCCATGAGTCCTGCTCTGCTCCTGGGCTGGGGGAAAAGGGATGCTTGGACATCGTCAAACTCTCCTCACAACCATCAGCAGGAACGTGCAGTGCTCCTCTGGAAAATAGAGACTCAAATGGAAGAACTGTAATTATTTAAATTATACTTGTATTAACCAAATCAATGGGCCAGATCTTTTATCCAGTCCAGACTCTTTGTGCCATAGGTGGAGTTTAAAAATGTTATAGTGATTTAGCTGATGATTTTTTTTTCTGGATTTTAAAGCTGTTGGGAAATTTTCAAATTTTCAGGATGAAAACCAAGCTTTCTGAGAATTTTCTTCTAAGAAAAAACAGTATTTAGCTCAGAGTAGGGATTTTATCAGTGGTAAAAGGTACCAGACTAATCTGGTTTGATCATGAGGACAATGGACAAGAAAATAAAACAGACCATAAGGAAACTATCAACCCAAGTAGCCTCATGGCTGAGTATCAAAATCGCAGTCAAAGGATTTAAATCCATGTTATTTATAAGAATCAGTCTAGCAATGGGGCAATTTTCACCCCTATTTCCTCATGTCAACCCTGTCACCATCTCAGTTTAATCCCAGGGGTTCCTCTCTCCCCTCAGATGTGTTTTACCCCAACGTCTGTGACTTTGTGGAAAGGAGATGGGACCCAGACACCTCCAATTCTTCACCTGCTGAAAGGTCAGAGCTTATGATGGCATAAGCTGAAAGAGACCATTTAAAATGTCTTATCAATGTATTGCCTTTGAAATGTGAAGAGATCAAAGCTAAGATTTAGGGCAGAATTACTTAAGAATTTAGCTGACACCTTATTTACATTATTATTAATGGTAGCATTAACAGGACAGTCACACCTCGGGGGAGCTTTGCACTGTACACACATGTCAAAGGCAAATTCCCTGCCCAAATAGCAAACAACTGAAAAGAATTAACTTCCTTGTCTCTTTATTTTTGAAAACAGTGAAAATTTCAAATGGAGACCCCGGAGGTGGAATTCCAGTCTCCAATGCCACCCACAATATCAAGAAGTACTTTTGAACATTATGTATTTTCATGAAACACAAGGAAGCATTTTAGATTTACAGTCACATGAAAAACTACTGGTGACACACTGACACAAATAATTCATTTTACTCTCTGTCCCAACCTTCTCAATTTTTTCCATCAATACTTTTCTTTCTGGCTGCATCATTTTTTGAACTTATCTTGCAGTGATTATCAATATGTGTTTCATGTAGTTTTAGCCATGAAAGTTTCTGGTTACTTGGAAACTTTTTCCATTGTCCCAATTTTAATTAAACTGGTCTGCTTTGCACCTTTCAGTAGATTTTATTAAAATAAAATCTCACCTTGGAGAGAATCTGGATATTTCTTACCAAAAAGGGGTAAATTGATGGGGTTTAGGTATTCCAAGAATAGAAGTCTTTGAATTCTAGCTCTCTCAGATGGGTCATATCACCTTGGTCAGATCTCCTCAAGGATTTAGATTCCCAAATGAAATTTTGGCATAACTTAGGAGCCCATTTCCAAGAATAGGATATTCCACCTTTCACATGGGTCTGCAGGTGTGCAGAATTATTTACACTTTATCAACTGGCCCGTTATTCTGGTCCTGATGTTTTGTGAAAATGCAGAGGAGAGCTCTGCCTTGTTTGGGAGTGCAGATCCACGATCAGCTGTGGTAGAGCTCCAAGGAGATGCCAAAAGATCCTGTTTGAGAGGAAAACTGTCTCATGCTGACCTGGACAGGACTGGTGGATACTGTGGACTTTTCCAGTCATATTTCAGCTACGACTCTGACCAAATTATTTAGATCAAAATGTTCTAGTGTTCACTAATCTTGGATATATGTCAGGTTTCTGACAAATTTCCCCTAAGGATAGATAAATTTGAGTTATAAAAGTTAATAAAAAAGTATTCTACAGCTTCACCTGAAGGTCGCAAGAACTTCATAGGTGGCACCCTACTTCATAGACCCAGCTGTAGATTAATGCTTATGTTGTTATTTGTATGTTATAGAATGATGTTTAGGTTATTATTTGTAAGTGAAAAACATGGATTACATCATGTATTAGAAAAAAAAATCATAAGGATAGAAATCCCTTCCAGAAGGGAAGTGAACATAGAGCCAATGACCACATTTCTCCAAGAAACCTCTTTTTACTTTGAACTACACTTCTTGAAATCCGACTTCTACAGACGGTGTTTGTTCCATGGTGTTGGTTTATTTATTTATTTATTTTTTTCCATCCACAACTGAGTGGATTTTGTGCATTCAGACTTTCCTGGGCAGGGAGTGCCAGCTGAGAGAAAGGAGCAGCCCTGCTGGAAGCAGCAGGAGGAGTGAGGGGCTCTGGGCAAGGGCTGCACCCTGGGATGTGCCCTGCATCCCTGGAGCTCTCTGACTCAGAGGCATGAGCACAGCAGAGCTGTGGAGCTCCACAAGCCAGCGCAGAGACAAATCCCCGTGCCCAGTCAGCTCCCCGAATGAAAACCCCAGACTGGCAGAACATCAAGAACCAGAACTTGTCCCAGATTTAAGCAAATGCAGCATGGCAGGTGTACTAAAGTGGAATTTAGGTCAGTCAGGGGAGAGAGATGAAGAGCCCAGAGCCAGGGGCCCTCACTCTGGCTAATCAAACACTGGCCAGGGGTTTTGTCCTGGCAGTTGAAGTAGCAAACAGGATAATTACATGTTTGGGAAAAACAGCCCCTTGGGCTCTCGTGGGCAGCCCAGATCACCAGAAAGGATTGTGATACAAAGCATAATGGAATAACCAGGTTGGCTGGTAGCAGCCAGAACATCTACTGCAATAATCATAATCCAGGCTCTGCAAAGAGATTTTTGGGGGAAGAATGGAGGAAAAGGCAAGAACAAGTGTGTGGGGAAGTGCAGCTCTGTAGCTATTCGAAAAAGCAGTAATTTAAGACTCCCATATAAGAACAATATGACACACTAGGTTTAGCAGAGAACTCAGAGATAAACTTCTTAATTTTTATGACTGACGTAAAATATTTAAAAATATTGTTTGGAAAATTGTTCTTTATTTCAGGCAGGTGTTCGACGAAGTCCTTGCAGCAGCATGAAGACGTCTGCAGAAATCTAAAGCACATAAATCCAAGGGAATACCCCTGGGGTTAAGAAGGAGGATGTAATGTAAATTATTCATGGCTGGAAACTAGTAATTAGTCATTCAGTGACAGAGGAGACAGGAAGCCCAAAGCAAGGGTTCATTAAGGGGTTCTGGGCCCTTTTTCAGCCAGGCTGCAAAGTGACAAGCAGAGGAAAAGCCCCAACACACCCAGCGAAGGAGAGGTTGTGCTGCAGGAGCAGATTGTGAGTCAGAGAGACCCAGAGCAGGTGAATAAAATTCTGCCCTGCAGGGCCCCCGATGGACTGAAATGAGAAATAAAAACCTTGCCCATAGATGAGCTGCCAAAGCACTGTTCAGTGACACCTTGAAAGAGGTCTCTCAGCCAATGGAGGTCACCTCACCCCACGGGGCTGCACGTTTAGGGTCGTGAATACACCAAAATGTGGCGCTGGGGTTAAATGTTGTGCTGTTATTCATTCTGAGCACTTTGGGGCAGGGGCCAGAGTGACCTAAGGACTCACACAGGGAGCACTTACTGCTTCTGGGGCCTGCATGGTCCCTGGGAATGCAGAATCCTGCTCTTGGAAAAGAACTCGAATGACAGGATTCAAATAAATATGGGAAATGAAAATGTATGAAGAGAAAATAAATGTATTTTATTATAATAGATGTAATAAACAGAGCTGTAGAAAAGAAAAAGGCCAATTACTTTAAAAATTGATGGTTTACCATACTTGGAGGAGTTACGTGATTTAACTAACTGGATTTTGGGAGCTGCTTTGGTAAGGATTTTTTTGTTTTGAAATAAGGAAACTAGAAAATGCAATGAAACTTGGACTCTTTATAAAATAAATGAATATATTTTGTAAGACCACCCTTCCCATGGCAGAAGTGTTGAAACAAGATAATTTTTAAGGTCCCTTCCAACCTAAACCTTTCTATGATTCTATGATTATAATTCAAATAAAGAGTTTATAACTTGTGGGGCAAAATTTTGGGGAAAAATGGATTTAAAAAATCTGCAGAATTTTAATTTCAACATGAACGTGCAGTTTCATTTAAAAACAGTATTAATAATATGTATAACATATGTAAGTTTATTTAAGCTGTTCATTTATCGCAACAGGTTGTTTTCATAGGCTCAAACTGTGCAACAGATTTAGGGCAGTGATTTCCTAGGGGATGGAGACGTCCATTTGAATTTTCCCACAGAAAAACTGAATGCAGGTTGACAGTCTGGAGTAATTTTAGCAGGTTTGAATATTTGTTACCTGCAGTTTGTTATACAGAAGAAAAGAAAACGTATACAAGGTTGAAAGCAACCACAGTACAGCAACAAGTTGTTAAAACAGGGCACATATATAGGTCAAGAAAGGGTTTCCATGGAGTGGGAAAAGGAGGGAAAGAAGATTTAGGAGACAGAAATAATTATTGAGGGAATTTTTGGCATGTGGACACTGTCAGGATGGAGTCAAGCAGCCATTTGAAGCAAAGTTGGCCAGATTTTGCTGTATGAGCAGCACAGCAGTGAGGATCATTTTTACAGGGCTGAGGGAGGAAATGAGAAGATTACACATAGATCAACAGAATTGGAAAAATGTAATAATATAGAATTCTGACAAATACTGGTTTCAAATACATTCACTCATATAAGAGCTCCTACCAAAGCTGCATATAAACCCATGAGCTACCAAGAGTTCGAATAAGAGACTCTGGGGTTTTACTCATAAAAATGTGCTGACATGGTCGGGTCAGTTTTTTTTTCCATTAAGTTTAACAGGAGGATCAGAATGTGCATCCATGCATGGCTTGAGAAGAAAAATGTCCAATTTGGGAAGGCTGGTACCAGCCAGTGAATGAGATTAAGAAAATGAGATCTTAACACAGGGAAAAGCTCCTGTTTTTCTCCCATAAAAAAAGAGTGATCACACTGTCAGCAGCAAAAATGATGCTGTTCTAGCAGATGCTGGAAATATCACATTGCATTTACTGTGGCAATGCAAAGCTGACAAAGATTTACACATTTCCTTCTTCCTGACTTTGTTTTCTTTATTGTGTTTACTTTTTAAGTAGAAAATGTTGCTTGCAGATAGCAAAAAAACAAATGGAATGAGAGCTAAAGGATTAACTGTGATCAGGCACCTCAACTCAGACATTTTCTATTTTGTTTAATGTAAAAGGACCTGATCATAAAATGCTAATTTTAGTTCCATGGTTAAACCAGGGAGTAGAATTGTGATATTCAAAGCCCTCAGTATGACTATAAAAATACCATTTAGTTGTGTAAATAATGGCTGTGTGAAGTGTAAATGAACACTTGGGCAGTCAGATGCTCCATATCTCTCCAAAATGGCATTTGGTCAAGGAGAGAGAACCATTATCTCCCCCAACAACTCATGCTGTAATTAATTTATTTGTTCCTGCATGCAGTTCTACTGGTGATGTGCCTTACAAGCTTTTATAGAACTATACTAAAAATATTCTCTGGAAATGACTCCGGGTTATGTTCAATAACCAGAAAGCTCTGAAAACATTTGCATTATAAAGAATAATTTTCGAGAACTATTCTCAATCCTGTAAACACTGTACATAGCAAAATGAGCCATTCCTCTGATGGCTGAGGCACTCGTGTGATGGCAATTTAAATCCAAAACTTATAGTCTAATCATTGTATCACGAAGGAGCTAGAAAATGTGATAAAACATTGGTTTGGGATTTTCATGTGATCATATCCACGTAAAATGATCATATATCTCCCATTCCCAGCATAGAGCAATTCCCATGGGGAAATTTCTGGCTGATCTACTGTCAGGGCCCCCTGTGACATCTCCCCTTTGTGAAAGGGGTGATGGTCTGAGGAGTGACGAGGTGTCACTCGCTCAGCTCCCACATGGGAAGCCACCAAACGCACGAGGACTGTCCCGGGAGAGAGGCAGCTGGCCAGGGCAGTGACAAGCTCTGTAAAGGCAGGAATGATGAGGCTGTGGATGCTGGAGGTTTAAGAGGAAATTGGACAAGTTTATGGGGTGGAAATCCACTGAGGGCTGTCAAATCATGGAAACCACCTCTGAAGCTCAGAGTGGTCAGAAGCTGGGAGAGCTTGAGTGGGGAAATCGTCTGTGCCTGTTCTGCTCCTGCTCTTTGCCTTTGGATGCCTCCAGAGAGAATGGACTGAGGTCAGCAGACCTTCAGTGGGATCCCTTCCCTTACATCTTTATTTAACTAAACCTGTTGGAGCTGCCACCTGTTGTAGTCTGCATGATTGGTATGACTCCTCTGGACAGAAAAAAGCCCCTCTTCTGTATTTGATGCCTGAATAGATGTTTGAAAAAATAAGTAAATAGGCACAGATTTTATTTTTAATGCCTGAAGATGCAATTTTATGGGAACTGTTTTTCAAGAGCCAGAAGAGAAAAAAAAAGATTTGAAAATATTTGATAGAAAATACAAGTTAGTCTGTTCAAAGAACACAGGACTGAGCTTTGCATATTTTGCTGTGTGAGAAGTTTCATATTTCTCCTTCTTCAGCCTCTGAGGAGATTCAACCATTCACCTGTTCAGAACTAGGACAATAAAAAACTGGGTTTGTGGTGATCCAGTCATTGGAGATGCACAAATGTTCAGATGATAAACCAGGTGAAACACCACACAGTGACCCCAAAGCCAAAGCATGGTATGAAAGGCGAGTGTGCTCCTGCTCCCACCTTCAGGGGGGCACAGCTCAGGTGAGGTGGCTCTGCACCCCTGGGGTACCACAAGCTGAGGAGAAGGGCTGATTTTAACCTCTGAGTTTTCCCATAAACCCAGCAAATAAGGAATTGCATTGCAGAAGCGACTTTCACCACGAAGTACAAGAGCAGATAAGAGAAGATCAAAGTCCATTCTTCACCAAGAAGAGGAGTTAAAAAATTAAAACACTAGATAACACCAAGAAAAAATTGGCTCTAGGAAAATCCAATAGGTGGGAAAACTGCTCAACAATGCCAAAATCAAATGCAAATATTTAAAAACAGCATCATCTGGAAATCACAGGGACGGAGGTTAACCAGCAACTAAAGAGAGACAACTTTTTCCAGGACAGCATCAGAGGTGGGAAAGCCTTCAGTTTATTGATCAGAGCTATAAAATGTGGATGTTGTGCACACATGTGTCTGCCATCTGCAGAGCCTGGCAGCCGTGGGCTGGCTGTGCAGGCAGCCACAGCTTCACATTAGGAATGATAAGAAAGTGATACAGTGGCAGCAGCGGCTCCTGGTGTGCTCCGCCATGCAGGTGGTGTTCACACACAAACGCCTTTATGGAATGAGCCCTCGAGGTCAAAATAATCCAGGGAGTTGTTTGAGCAGAGAAACAAACAACGTTAAAGTAAACACGAGCTCACTGCAGCCCTTCCCACCTCAGCTGTCGTGTTTATGGCAGGTTCCCAAACGGAGCAGGTCCCCTCTGCAGTCCTGCAGTGCACCTGCCACCTCTGCAGAGCAAACCCACGCCTCTGTTTTCACTTTGGTCATCTCTGTGTGCCCTCCCTGTGCTCATAGGCTGGGCAGCCCAAGAAATCACCCAGGTTTACCCCTTAATATTATTTTCATGATTTGCATCATGGAGATGTAGGTTGAAAAACACACCTTGTACAAGCAAAAATTGTGTCTATTTGAAAGTACAAAATAAAGCACCATGGCTTTGGCAGAGCAGCATACACTGAACAATTCATAGCTGTTACCACCAGAATGTTAAAATAACATTATAACACTAAACCATAGTTACCACCAGAATGTTAAAATATAAGTTTCATGTCCAACCTCGGCTTTCAGACACAGTTACACACCAAAATGTGCCTTTCACAATGATCTAAAGGAGACAAACCCCACAAAGATGAATTTGGACACACTGAGTTTGGTGAGATCAGCTCTGCAGTGTTGTAACTGCATTTAAATATATGGACAATCTGTAGAGTGGAAACAAATCATACCAGCCCAGAGCTGGCTGAGTGAGAGGTCTTTGACTCTGAATGTGTGATTTAATGCTGGTTTGGAAGAATAATTTGCAGTGGGATGAAAGGCTGGTCTCACATCCACAAATAACAATCAGAATCTCATCATTCTAATACTGAATTATTTTGTGGACTATTTTCTTCTGTTTGGTTCTGTGTTGGACTACAAGGATAAACATGTGTTACCAGTTTCAGTGAAGGCAGAAGGCATTCTTGGCTCTTCTTCTGAAATTCATCCATCTTCCCAATTAACTATTTAATTTTATTGTGGATTTGGAAGCCTTAAACTCAGCCCTGTGCTGCTTCACTCTATAGGTTGTGTTTACAATCTCTCTGACCAAAGATGCCTTGTAGAAAAGATTTATTTGGGGAAACTATTTCTTGTTTTGTGAGTCTGGTAGAAAAACCAAAAGTGAAAACCTAAAATGTCAAACTTTCATCATTACTTTTGAACTGAGCGCAAATATCTGAGTCAGCAGAATATAGACATCAGTAGGGAAATAGCTTATCTGCCCAAAATACTCTCAAAAATACAATGGCAAGAACATCCTGGGTATTTTAAGATACTTATAAAAAATAAGTGCATGGGGAAGATGTACAGTAAATGATAAGGCACATGTTTATACAATCTTTTTACAGAGTCCAGAGCAGAATTCTGTGTCACTGATGGTTCCTTTTGGTAAACACATTCAATTGCTCAGTATTGGGGAGCCTTTACTAATTTTCTCTTTGCAGGCAGCAGAGATAAGGAAAGTGCACTGCCAGCTTTTTTAGTGCTGCTAGAGCCTTGAAGCTGCATTCTGACACAGATGGCACAGAGGTGGAACAGTCTCGTATTTCTGTCTAATAATAGCTATCATTCGTGGGGAATCATATTCCCAAGGCACTTTTCTGCTTCTCATATACACACATTTACATATAGATACACATAAAAATAGATTTAAAAAAAAGAATGTATGTGTATAAAGAGAGACCTCTGAAGGCAGAGTGCTCAGTATCTCCTTTAGCAAACTTCCTGGGGGCTGCCTGCTGTGCTTCAGGACAGAGCGTGCGGCGCTCTGCCTCGGGGATTTATTCCAGCTTGCATGGCAATCCACTGTGAAATTATGATTTTTCAGTGCTGAGTGGCTGTTGCTGGCAGGAAACGAGTTTTATGAATGCTAATGATATATGATTGGAGCCCACCACAAGGCTCTTTTGCAGAGGAAGGCTCAGAGCTGTGTGCCAGCAGCGCTCGTCTCCTTCCCCACTCTGCACCCCGGGGTTTGGAGAAAGTCCCAGTGTCTGCTTAGGATTAACTCTGGTGACTTTTGGGACAGAAATTGCCCCCTCCACCCCAAATACATCAAACAAATACAGGCAAACATTAGGAGAGGGGCTCAGCACTAAATAAAGTTGACTAAAGGGGATCTAATCACTCTTGTTCCACTCCAGTCAGAAAACCTGCCACAACATCCAGAGATCCCAGACCATTAAGGTCCTGCCTGAAAATGGATGGTTATTGGATCCAAGACACCAAATTTTTCTAGTTTTCCTTCCTTATCTGCAGCCAAAGTGATGCCAAGAGATGACAAAGTACACCAGGAGAACTGGCGAGAAATCTGGTGTTGTTATAGGAAGATCTTGATTTTAGACACCAAGGATGACCAATGAAATCTAATAACTAGAATTTATCTTCTTTAGAACAATAGGGCTTGATGGTTTTCTTTCTAGTTTTTGGTAAGGCACTGGAGTTTTGACAAATTTAACATCTACACAACAGCAGGATATGAAGGGCACATTTCTCTGTCCATCAGGGTTACAAGGCAGCCATCTCTGACTTAGATAAAGTTTGTGATCACAGCGCTTTTTTTTTTTTTCTTTAAAATATCTCTAGTTCTGACTCAAAGTATTCTGGACCACTGTATGAAAACTCCATGCTTCTTTGTCTGATACTGATTTTAATTGCAGCTAATTAGCATCAGGTTGTTTACATACCCTGTTTGTCTGAGGATGGGAGATTGATGATATCTGTTAGATGATTTATTTCCCAGCTGTTGAAAGTGTGCAGTGTTTGAAAGTTAATTTAAAAAGAAGTGGAATGGAAGTAACAAAAGAGTTAATTTAAAATGCTCTTAAATGCCACAGTGGCTAAATCCATAGTGAGCCAATCTAAACCATAATTTTATCATGTGTCTTTTCACCATTTGCACCCAAACTTTAGAACACAAATCTTATCCTTTTATTGTTAAATGACACCTTTTGAAGCGCAGTCGTTTAACTTCAAAATTGCCATGCTTATTTGTGAAGTTAAGAGTACTAAGAGAAGTTTAAGCCCCATATAATTGAAAACATCAAATTATATACCCATGAAAATGGGATTTAGAATGGAAGTAGCAGCTGATGCTTAACTGAAACAGATATGTTGGAGTAATAGTTATGTACCTGAGTTTTAATTCTTCAGATGACTCATTTAGGCAGGGGTTACCAGTCCTGTAATTTTGAAGAAACGTGAAGGTCAAACATCTTATTTGTAAACCCATGTTCCTTGGTTATTGCATATATATCTCAATTCAGATTTACATGCAAGTAATAAACCTGAAAATATTTTAAGCTGATTAAACGAAAACAAAGTTCATATTACAGCTTGCTAAAACATACCTACAGAATAAATAACAAGCCCCTGAAGGAAATTTAAATAGAAAGTGATTAATACCTTAAGCTGATGAATATTACACTTTTATAAGAAGTGAGCTAATGAATCAGGCACCTCTGCTTGCAGTCAGTCCATGTGGGTGGGCTGTGCAGCTGGAGCACCCCGAGCTGGGGTCTCTGTGGGTGGAAAGGTCCAAACACACCCACATGTGACTGCAGAACAGGGACTGACCCCTCAGCACTCTGTAGTCATTCACATCCTACTTGGAAAATGCCAAAGAATGTCAAATATCATTGACCTCAGTGTTTGTGAAGAGTTTCTGCCAAGTTCCAGGCAAATCTGTAAAGAATAAACATGATTTTACTCAAATTCTTAGTCATTTCATTAGCAGAACCAAGCAGCAATTATGAGTTGCAGCTATTTTCTTAATTTGAAGACATTTTTATCTCCCAACTATTGGGTTCGTTACTTCTTTCAGCTGCAGTAAGGAACGTTGGGAAAGATGAAAGGGTCAAAACAAGGATCTTGGAGGATAAACTGTTGTCTTTAAAAGCAATCCCTACTGGAAGAAAATATGATGATTGAGAGGCCAGTGGTGCTAGGGTAAGCACAAGATAAGTCCCAAGCTATTTGAAGTAATGTTTCCTTTGATCTGCCAGGCCTCTCCATACATAAGGAAATTCAGTGGGGTGCTAAAGGCTCTGCTAATCTCCCTAATGATATGCCGAGGATGCCTAAGGATGAGGTTAAAGGGGCCTTTCAGTGCAGCTTGACTTGTGAACTTCTGAAATATAGAACCAACCTTCCTCTCAGAGATATTTGCAAAGCAGCTGTTCGCATTGGCAAATGTGTGGGCAACTGTGTGGATGAGCTCAGGCCAGAAAAGTCGTGTTAAAAAAAAGACCTTTAGATGAGCTTTGCCTTTAGCAGTGCTGCCCTGGGCAGTGATACTGTGGGGTTCCCACAGGGCTTTAGGAGCAAAGTGTGTTAAGAACAAGGGTGGTTTAAAATTCTTGAGGAAAACAGGCAATCAGAGGGCTGGGTTGGTCAAAACTTTTGAGAATTATTACCAGTCAGGCTGATGGGCACTGCACATATGTTCTTGGGAAGACTCAAGATCGTCATTTTAACATCTAATTTTTAGGTCAACCTTCAACATTACTGTGGCATTCAAAGGCAGGCATGAGAGCAGAATCAACATTTGACTAAAGGGCCTGAAAGCAAACTGGGGAGCCTCTCATTTATCAAGAGAGTTCAAGAATCATCCACAGAGGAGAAAAAAAAGAAAGATAGAGAGAGACGTGTAATCCATATTGGCACCACTGAGCTCTGAGTGGTTTGATTTTGCCTGGTTCACACTCCTTGTGTGCCCTAAGGCCTGAACACAGCAAAGCAGAGCACATCTGTTCCCTTCAGTCCTTCTGAGGTTCAGAAAGTGAGACATCTCCCAGTCTGATGTGACTGGTTGGCTTCAGACTGTGCCCAGTACACATAAACCCCAAACTGAGCCTGGCAGTCATGACAACTCTTCCCAAAAAGAGATCATCCCTTGCACTGCAGCACAGCCAGGGCTCCTCAGCAGCCCGAAGGACAACTCAGGGGCTGGTAAAGTGCCACAGGCCCTCACGTGTACAAGGTGAGGCTGGCATCACCCAAGCACAGACGAGAGCTGGCCCCAGAGCTGCCTGGATGTGCAATTTTGGGATGTTTTCATGCCAGCATGGCACCAGAGGTGGCCAGAGCCCTGCTGGAAGGACCGCACAGCAGGGTGGAAGCAGGGCCCGGGCTGCAGCAGGAGTGAGGCACAGCTGGCAGCCTGGAAGCAGAGCCAGAGGGAGCCAGGTGGTTGGCAGGAGGCACTGGAAGCTCAGGGCTGAGGCTGCAGAGCAGCAGCGTCCAGCAGGAGGGCCGGGGTCAGTTCCCCTGCAGCTGCTGCAGCCAGAGCCAGCTCTCTTCTTCACACAAGCTGCCTGGGGCAGCTCACTCACTGCCAGCTTTTCTCCAAGCAGGTTTCCTTAATCAGTCAATTAAAAAGCCCAGTATGGAGCTTGTGGTAATAAATAGAAAAGCACCTTCCTCTGTTGGCAACACCTGTAGCCTACCTGCCAGGCTGGGCTGTATGGGACAGCCAAGCTCCCTCTGAGGAGGATTAATGTCCCTAATCACAGGCTAAAGCCTAATTTTCAGATACTCTCAATTATCCAAAGGCTATTTGGTTGTTCCATGTAAAGTGAAATACCTTTAACGTGAGAAATCTCCCACTATGCATTTTAGTGGCTGGGGTTAGAGCACATCTGTGGGAGGTGAGGGCTGAGTCACATCAACCAAAGGAAAAAAATTATTCCTTACACTGCAGGTAAGAACTTTAATTGGTGGTCTGTGGGCAATGATTTAAACACAAGTTTTGAAGCACTGCTTTGGAATTCAGCTGTCCTGGTCTTGTTGTTGTCATTATTTATTTGGTCTTGTCTCCTGTGGGGACTTGAGTCACTGCATTCCTGAGGAAAAGTGGCAGCGTTTTCACTTGGAATGACAGAGTGACATTCAACTGCTTTCAACTGGCCTATTTTTATATCTGATTGCACATGAAAGGCAGCCTTTTTAATTCTGTAAAAATGGATAAGTTTTGAGTAAATCTACCTGGAACTGACAGGCAGGGATTCCTATGAGGCCAAATAGGCTTAGGGCTGAGATAGGAACCAGTCCTAATGCTGTTAAGGCTCAGTTTCTCTGCAAAAGCAGGGATGGAGGTGCTTTGAAAACTTCACTGTCAGGAACCAAATATCTAAAAATATTAGACAACTGGAAACATTTCTTTGATTTTGAGGAGCCAGACTTTAGATGTGGAAATCAGTATTTGTCTGCTGGTAAATGCACCTATGTGAAACTTGAAAAGTCCATATTCATGGTTTATTCCACCAACATTTTGAGTATGGGGTGTCTAAATATATACTTGGGAGTTTTAGCCAAAATAAAAAAAAAAAAAAATTAATCCTTCTTATTCATTGCTTAGAAAAGTTTTTCTAATTAATAAACTTCTGTCTATAGCCAGTAAAGTGACATCTCTTAAAACCATGGAGTGAGCTGGTGAAGGGCAAATATCCTTCCCTTTTTAGCCATCATGACTGGTGGCCTTACCTTCTGCAGGTGTAGTCTACTGGATAAACAGAGGAGTGGAAACCCAGTTAGAACCTCAGAAACATAAAAAAATACACAAATGCCAGTTTTTATTCAGGGCACACACTTCTTGCCGCACACTGAGCAGTTTCTAGGGGCCGGCTCCATGCAAACAGCCACAGAGGCTCAACAGGGCAGCTAAGTCAAAAGGTGAGATCATGGAAACCACCAATCATTTATGGCCTCACCTCAGAAACCTCTCAGCCACGTGTGGCTGCCTCTTCCAGGCTTTAAAGTTTCCCCTGGTTCTGAGGCCTCCTGCAAACCCAGAATTGCCTCAGCCCCGACCCTGCCAAGCAGCCTGGCACATCACCCACTCCACTGAGTCCCCAAAGGTCCTTGCTCCTCACCTTCCCCCAGGACACCTCCAGCAAGGAAACATTCCCAGGTGAAGTCTAGGACACTGCTATACATTATAAAAAACATGGGGGCTGCCACTGTCTTTTAAAAAATAAATCAGATTTTAAAAAGTCAGTAATTTATAAAAACAGACCATCAGAGTTTTTCTGCTCATGCCAGATGAGATTAAGACCGTATCTCCTCAACCTAAGTCGTGACCAACAGCCACGGGGCAGCACCCTGCAAATCCTCTCAGCTCTGGGTTGCTGTTCTCCTCACAGCATCTCCTGGTACCAAGTGTCTGACTGGCAATGCTTTCCCTGGCTCATAATTCCTCTGATGAGCATGTGGAGCCCCTCTCATGCCTCTTTCTCAGAGACAGGAACTCACCACCACTCAGAAATATTTGGAAATGTTTATTTGTGTGGATGTGTATGAGCACAGAGATAAGTGCGTGGGTGCCTGTTTGTGTATTTAACTGCACAGAAATAAACTTTCTGGATGGAAGCAGATAATGGTCAAATAAAAGCAAGCACTGGAATGATTGCTAAAATGGTCAAAAGTCCTTTTTTTTTGTCCTCACTAAAACAGTTCCTCACTGATGCTGTTAACTGCTGATGTTAAAACCGGTAACTAGTGCATGGAAATATGGAAAATTATACTGGATCCCAAACTTCTGGGTAGGACAAAGAATGTTAGTTGGGCCAAATCTTGTTGTTATTTATATGAAGAAAAAAAATACTTGAATCTAAAGAGGCACAGATTTCAACCAGAGAGAAAACAACAAAGGGAAGAGCAGAGCTGGAACAACACCCAGTTTATGTGCACTATCAAAATGTAACATGTAGGAGGTAACAACCATGGCCTGCACATGTTGAAAATTGAACAAAGCAGAAAAATTCAGAATTTTGTGCTTAAGAGGATATGTGGTTATGTGGTTGGTTGGGAGGATGGAGTGCCAGGACACTGCTGGCATCCAGCACCAGATGAGGATCTGAATCACCCTGGCCAGCCGTGAGCTCTTTGTGTCTCATGGAAACCGAAATGAGCTGGGCAGAGCCTCACTGGCAACCAACCCTGCATCTTAGAACTCTTTTCCAAGTCAGGTCATGAACATAAATATTTCTCTGGAAAGTACCTAATGGAGTGTTTAGTATGAAGACACACTTTCAAAAACCTCCAAAGAACAGACTTTCTGCAAAAATAGTCCAGTGGTGCTGTGAGGAGTTTGAGGGCAGTCCCCTGAAACCTCTCTATCCCCAGTAATCTTAAACCTCCAGATTCCCACAAGACTGACCCCTTATTGATAGCAAAGGTAAAGGAGCTGTTTTCTGAGCCTCTCTGCGTTTCATTGAGACCTGAACTGCAGAGGAGGCCAGGACAGGAAAGAAAATCCTGTGGGCAAACCTTTGATTCTATGGAAGGCAGTGGCCAATCTTGGGTGAGGTTCTGTGGGGGAAAGATTCCTTCCTGTGCTTTTAGATATGTAAAAACACATTGCATGGATGAAATTAGAAATTACTTCCCTAGGTTCTGATAACAGCAACAGCAACCTGATGTAAGTTTGAGAAGAACCACATTTGAGCGATTCCTATCTTTAAGTAATATCAATTTTCCACCATGGCAGTTGGTCTCTGATCATTTGCTGTTACTTAATTCCTTGTGTATCCGTGTTAGTTGCTTTGGCTATTTTTAAGTGCTGTGCATTTTTATGCTCACAAGCAGTGCAGTCTTGCAGTTTATTTGCACTGGGGAGTTTTGGGGAGTGTGCAAATCTAAGCCGTGTAATTTGGGACAACAGATTTGCAACCATTGTGTTGAGTGTGGACTCCATTTTTGCTTGAGCTTCTTCCACCTGACATTCCCTGCCTATGGGTTTAGGGATTTTTCTTGCTGCCAAATCTGCCAAATCTGCTTGAATTCTGCGGCTTTGGGAGTCACGTGAAAAAAGCTCTCATCTCTCCACTCCATCCCTCTGTTTTTTTCCCAAGCTAGAGGTGTTTTCCATCACTGGGTCAGCAGGTGGAGGGGATGGTTGAACCCTGTAAGCCCAGCAGCTGTTGCACAAAAGGCAGTGATGCCAAAGGCATCCTTCTTGTAGGGAGGGAGCACAGATGGGGAGTCCTCTTCCTGAGGTCAAAGGATGCACTTCCAAGGGACAAACAGGAGCCAGAGTTATGTTTAGGCCTGGCTCTGTAAACATGGCCAAGAAAAGGGGGCTGCAGTTAAAAAGGAAAATTATACACTTCCCAAAGGAGCAGATAGCAGAAAATGTAAATGTGAAAAAGGCCTGGAAGTGATGAAAGGCTCTAATGGAAAGTGATGGAGAAGGGGAGGCTGTATGCACGTGGCAGTTGACAGGTGAAAGCTGAGTTCCTTTTGGGTTTCTGTTCAGTTACAGATGTGGCAGGAAGTTCCAGTGGAAATATAAAAAAGTCACAGAAACCACCCCAGGAGCATTGGGAGGAGTGGGCAGGATGGTGTCTGTCACAGGAACAAATGTTTGCACACTTTGGAAGGGCAGCAGTTGATGTACGTGACAAGAGATGTAAAAAGGATCTTTGGATTGAGCCCCAGTTTGAGAGCTCTCAAAGGGTGTGAGGCTGGATGGGTTCCTTTTTCCATATAAGGGGTCACCAGATCTTGCTGGTGGCTTCTTAGCTGAGGCAGAGGGGGCCAGGGGGTCCTTCCACCCCAGGACAGGTCAGGTCAGGGCTTCTCCAGCCCCAGCTGAATCCAGGATCATGGCTTGGTGAGAGCAGTGCTGAGTGTCACAGCCAAGAACAGCTGGAATAAAGCAGCTGATACACAGCCCCCTTGGGAACAGGGGGAGATGCAGAGCATGGTTAGCCCTCTGTGCCTCTCTCCTTGCCCAAAACCCCGTTACCTAAAGCTGGGTGGCCAAAGGCAAGTACAGAATAGGTCTGGGGGTGCTGGTGGCTGGAAGCCCCTGCGTGCCCTGAACTTTGGGCAGTGCTGCTCTAAAGACCACTGGTACCAACAGCAGGAGCTTTAGCAGGGTCTGGCACTGGGGGCACAGCAAGCTTTGGTTATATTTAAATATTTTAAGGGACTCTGGCTGGGTTTTTCTCACCACTGTTACAGCTCTGCAGCCTCCAGCGTCAGGGCTGCAGTTCTCCAGTGTGTATTTCTGCTTTTCAGACATGAGCCTGAGTGTGTGTCCCAGCATTGCATGTCAGAAAGGGACAGGCATAAACACAGAGATGGAAATTTCCCCAAAGCATTTGTCATAAGGTCGGATAAGTGGGGAGAAGCTTGATCCAGCTAATAATTAATAGCAGACTTTTAAAGTAGGAAAAATCATCTTGTTTGTTATAAATCATTGTTATAAAATGGGATTATGTTCTGCTGAATTTTTGAGAGAAATCTTCAAACATCTGTTTATTTTTTAGTGCCAGAGGAGTCAGTTTTGTTATCCTTAGCAATAATTTGTGATATAATGAAAAGTTTGGTATGATTTATACGAAAGAGTTTATGTCTTCATTGTAAATAAACAATGTTCATTTTGTGCCATTGAACTGAATCAAGAAATATGTGGTTTAAGATGCAGTTTACAAGCTAGTGAATATCAGAAATGATAAATAGCATGGCAATCTTTTCGGAAAGGATGTAAGTCTTCATGCTTCCAGGACATAAGATAACCTCTAATTAATGGGGGCTAGTAAGAATTCTTTCCTGTCAGCAAGTTATTCCGTAATTGCCTTCTATAAGGCTTCCTGTCCTTTCCTCTGAAGCAGCTGCTGTGCTTCTGCAGGAGCAGGATGATAAAATCAATGAACCCCTGGCCCACTCCTATACCTCTGTGAATGTCTTTTTTGATGGGAACTTTCCATCCTCCCAAGACCCAGGTTCAGTTTTCTTCGTTTGCAAGGCAAAAACTGCTGAATGCCGAGGCAGAAGAAATGACTTGCTTCCTTTAGTGATATCTTCACCTGTGGCAGGAAAAACAAAGCCTAAATCCTCCAGTTCATGTGTTGGCATGTAGGAAGGAAGGCAAAGTAATTTTTTTTCAATAACTTCACCTGGAGAAGCAGTTGGTTGTGCTGTTAATACGGACCCAGAGTACAAATATCCATCTAATAAAGGGAGAGAAGAGCTTAGTTCTTGGGAGGTTGTCTGGGTAAAAGAAATCTCACCCCAACCATCCTCTGAGCTTTGGAGCTGTGTTTAGAAAGCCTTCCCCTTCACCCTGGCCCTCAACTCTGCTGCTTACAATTTCCCCCTAATATTTCCACTTGTCTTCATGAGAACTGCTTGTGGACTAAAGCTTTATTTTTGCTGTGCAACAGGTAGGCCTCCAAAACGACCTGATGGTTGCAGTCACTGGGTTCTAAGATAAATGGAGGAAAAGGCTCTCTGGAAGTGCCTTTGCCCTTGTGTGTGTCATTCAAAGCAGCTGAGGGATTGGCACAGGCTTAGACTGGCTTAGTTTAGCTTTAAACTAATTGAAAGTTGGTGCAATGAATCACATCTAATGTGTCATTGGAAAGGAGCTTTCTCGATCTCTAGATAATCATGCAGGCTAAGATAATATATTCCACTTTTTAAAAGGTAGGAAGTAGGCTAGGAAAAGGAATGTTTCTAATGAGTGATAAAACTGCAGATGCACACACCTGGTTTGGGCAGTGGCCTTCCTGCAGGTCAGGGTCTGAGCCAATTAAAGGAAGCCCTAACTGGACATGAATGAGCTTTTTTTTGGTCCTTTAGGCAATCTAAGGACAGGACACTTTCCTGAGGTATATTTACAGTTCCCTCCCTCCCCTCCTTCTCCCATCAGTGTCAAAGCATTAATTATACTTTTTTTTTTTTTCTTGTTTGAACATGGACCAGGAAAAATGAATCTATTCATGTTTCAGATCCCTATGACTTCTAGAGGTTGTACTGATCATCAGCTCCTAGCTGTGAATAAAACCTTCAAATGGTATTTAAACATCACAGCACTAATTATGGTTTCCTTAAGTAAAATGCTCCCAAACTATAATTACCCATAAGATTATACATTGGCAGTTACACAAGAAATCGTATTACAGGATTCTACCAGGGGGCTGAGCTCACCCCACTGTCTCAGTCAATCAAACTTGGTGAGAAGGACAAAAGCAGCAGTCAGAGTCAGCAGTGGAAAACCATCCCTGCGTTCTCACCAGGCTCAATATATGCAGAAAACTCATTTAATATTCAACGTACTCGATTCCGTTTACAGCACTGCTCCCAGTTCTCAGCTGATGGGAACAGATGTTGAGCTGCTGAACCTTGGTTTCCATCAGTTCAGGTTTCAGCTCACAATGCAGAGCTCTCATCCCTTTTTGTTTAATGTGAAGTGCACTGATAACCACCATCAAAAGGGAAACAACTCTAATGCATGTTTTGGGTTTTTTTAAAAGGAAACAGGGAATTTTTGGAGGATGGTTCTGATAAAACAGACTCTCTTGTCCTTATGAGTGTTCACTGCTCTCTCCGTCCATTTGTAGCATGAAACACACAAATTAAACAGGACTGGGAATTTGGAACAGATTCAGAATTTAGAATAGATGGAGGGTTGGGGCTGGAACAGACATTTTCCTATCATCCTCTGTAAACCCACACTCCCTTCTAGTCCACAATCAGGTAGTTTCTTTTAATAAAAAATACATGAGCAGCATAAAACTCCTATTCCTGCTTGTTTGCATTGAATTTTGTATGCCCCTACAATCTGTTGGCTTGGCTGCGTGACACTGATTTCCAGCTAAAACAATTTACTCACCAATTACTTACACGGACAACAATTTCAAGCAATTAAGATAATTAAGAAAGCATTTTCATGCTGCTAAAAAATACATCTGTGAAGAGCTTTTAAAAATGCAGCATGAGATTCTAAAATTCACTTTGCTTTTCCTTAGATATTAGCAGGGGAAATTATCAGAGAGCCCAGTAAATGTTTTATGCTCCCCCACCTACACATGTAAGACAGCTACCAGAATTGCAAATGCTTTTAAAGTGGAGACTACCTGCTTTCTTCCACAAAACTGCTTTGTGGTTTTTTTTTTTTTTTTTCTGTTAAATAACCCACTTTTGCTCCACTGTGTGGATGACAAACATATACATCCATTACATGCATATTTCTGCTGAATTCCACGTGCCTGGCGATGCTGCAGCAGCACTGCAGGGTTTGTCTCTAGCCCTGCCTGCACACGGCTCTGCAGAGCACATCCCCTTCTTCCTTCGGGCAGAGTTCAGAACTAAAATGGCGTTTGCCATTGGAACTAAAGCAGATTTTGCATATTCATAGAACAGGGGTGGAAAAGCACGTGGCAATTATGAGGGATTGAGGCACAAGAAGGCACCAGAGTTTTAGGGATCACGAATCAGCAGACACTACACAGTTCTGGTGCAAGGGGTGCCTCAATTTAAGTGCAAATTAGTAAGTTTGAAGAGAGTACCTTAATAATTACTAAAGCATTTCATGATTATGAGGAGGACTTTAATTTAGGAGACAATTACTGGTGTTCCCACACTCTCACCTGAGGGTATCACCATTTTCTGTCTACCTGTGCCCCTCCTGTCCTTTTTAATAAGACTGAGTCCTGGATTCCAAACATCTCTGTTGGCTCTTGTTTTACAAAGCCCTTTCCCTGTTTGTGGCTGAAAGGGGTCTTGTTGCTTCCTGATTTTCATGGATTATTTAAGAGGAATTAAAAAGAGCAATGGAAAACTCAGGCCTAGGATCCCAGACATTGCCATGACCTCTCTTGCATCCTTTTAAAGCAAATATTTCACTTCCTTGGGATTCCGAAAATGTGTACATTTGACTTCTAAACACACAATAGGTGCAATGTTGGAACCAGTTTTACACAGGTGTAACTCCTTTGGTTTTGATGGAGTTTCTACATATTCATTGGCAGAGGAAGTGAATAAATACTGTGGAGCTTTGAAGACAAAGCTACAACAGGAACTGACAGAGAGCAAGCCTTCTTTTTGAAAGTGAAGCACAGGAATGAATTTAAAATGTGTTTTTATATGTGTAAATACAGATATGGGGGACAAATCACAGAAAGGAAGAGAGAATCTTTTGTTGTGGAGTCAAAAATTCCCTTTACATCCATGACAGAGGACCCTGGACTGACAATAGCCATCATTTTTGTAAATACTGTAAATACTTTGGAAAATCTTGTCACCTGAGTGCATGCAATCTCTCAGAGATCAGTGAGGTGCATTCATTCTCCTCCTTGTATTTCATGTGAATCCCTCTTCTCCAGAGATTTTCACAAACACTGAAAAGATTAAATTCCAAATGTGAACAAAATGAGAACAAACTCATTGTTGAACAAGACTAAAAGAAAAGGAAATAGCTGATTTAATTAGGCTTTAAGTGATGATTCAGACCAACATAAATCTCAATGAAAGGACAAAAATAATTACAGGTAATTAATGCCAAAGTATCTAAAGGTAAGGAATTTAGTTAGCCTTGAGCACAGTACATAACACACCCAGTTCTTCCTTCTGTAGATAACTTAGAGCATCCACTAATTTAGGTCACGGGGTGCCTTTTACACTTGTAATTATTTTTAATACTGACATTTCTTTGGCCGTAAGGGAACCTGTGCTGATAGCATAAAGAAGCCAACCTGCTTTAAACATAGAAGTTTTTCTGTTTTGTTATTCCTGGAGTTAAAATGGCATGAGTCAAAACCAAATTACATCCATCATTCTGCCACTGGATAGATCAGTATCAAATCAGCGAGATGCAAACAGAGCTAGATTCCATGTTTTTCCTTTCTCTGGTTGAGACTCACTGCTGTTTCTCAGCTATGGTTTTATTTTTGATGTGTTAAAAAAGCAGCTCTTCGATGGCAGTTTTTATATCAGTGTTATGATCAAATAGAAGCTCTGATTTCAAAGGTGCAACTTTTTATGAAGAAGAGTTTCATGCACGTACCTTCCAGAGTAGTTTAAAAAACAAATATTGGAAAGATAAATAGAATATTTTGCCATTGATAAGAGCTGCAGAACCACCATCTGGATGGGTTAGATCCAGAGTATGGATTTAAATGACGCATTTTGGTAGTTCAGAAAAAAAAGCACTGCTTCTTGGGTCAGATCCTTCTCCATATATTTCCCTTTCTTTGGATTGCAGGAGATGGAAACTAATGTCCATAAATAGGTTTCTCCCCCTCACCACTTAGGGGGTTTCATAAACCTTATTTTATAGCAAAAAAAAATGATGGGAGTATGGGGTATGAATTAGGTCTTAAGCTTCCATATCAGATAACCTACATTTATGCAAGTGGGAAGCAACAAATTTTCAGAATTTTAAACCACAACTGGAAAAAGTGAGAGCAAAATCCTGGGCATGTTCATTATGGAAATAAATTCATGACCAGAGCTGGTGCTTTCTTATAATTTTCTTTGTCCCCTTCTGTGGTATTTCTCTTCTTGTCTATGAAAGCAGAATCCTTGATGTAACTGCTCTTAATACAGCCCTTTCAGACATGTGTCCTTAGTTATCCATCTAGTGAAGTTATGTATTGTAGTGAAATCCAATCTGCTCTAGAGAAATGCTATTAGGGAAACATCTCTGTCTTACCATGAAATTAAAACAGCAGCAACGAGCCCTGTTAGTGATGAAGGGAAGATCCCACTTCCATGTGAATTAGCTCTAGAGGGAAGTTTGGCTGGGAAAGGAATAAAAAAGCCAGTCTAAGTTTTTGAGGAGTGCTGATTGTGGAATATTTGCTCCTGTAATCCACAAAATGCAGGGACAAGCTGCTGCTCCCTGAAGCAGTGGGGCTGGGTGTCACAGGAATGTGCCCTTGTCCAAATGGCAGGCAGCACAGACAGCAAATTGCCTGAAACCATGAAGCAGGGATATGGTTCTGCAGTCTGCAACGAAGCTCAGCTTTGGTTTGTGGGGCTGGAAGGTCTCCTGGCAATCAGGGAAGTCCCAGCCTGAGTCCCAGGCAGGTGTGCTCCGCTGCTCCCGCGGTCACACAGCCCCTTCCCAGCGCAGGGACACGGAGCCAGGCCTCCACTGAAGGCTGAGGAACCTTTTCACAGGGTTTTGCATGGAGTGGGAGTTCTAGAGGAGCCTGTGCCCTCCAGAACTTCGTCTTGCCATGAGGTGCAGTCATGCGTGGGACACTGCAGCCCCAGGGCTCCTGCAGCACATTCTGCAGCTCTTCTCCTCCTTGCATGCAGGCTGTGGCTCTGCAAAAAAACCTCATTTTCCCACTTCTGCGACCTAAATGTTCTGGGAGAGCTCCCTCCTGTTCCCCATTGACAGCAGGAGCAGTGGGTGCAGAGCTCTCAGCCCCCACTCCCTCCCATGGGACCAATTCCCCCGAGTGCTGTAACTCAGCTGTGAGAACATCGGGGTTTTCATCGAGAGGGAAACAAACCAAAAACCTCTGGGCTGCCACCCAAGAGTGGGTGATGATGCTATTTATTCCACAGGATGAGCAGGAGATAAAAGGCAAGTGATCGCTGTGCTTGCACAGCTCTGAGGAAATGATTTCCATGCTGGAAATCTCCAAAGGGAGTCCGGAGCACGAGTGCCACTGGCAATGCAGGGAATGAGCCCTGGCAGGGCACAGCTGAAGGGCCACCCTAAACCAGAATATTCCTTGCACTGGGGCCCAAGAGGAGAAGCCTCCTGTGGCTAGGCCTTCAGCAAGTTCCCAGCTCTGCAATGTGGCCAATATTCACCTTCTGGGAGAGGTGGTGGAGGTTTGTTCCCAAAGGGAAACCATGTGTGAACATCCTGATACGTCATTCTTTCAGACCAGAAGCTGTATAATTAAGCATATCCATGAAGGGGGCCACAAAATATGAAGAAATGAACTCCATCTCTCTGAAGACCAGTACTTCACACAGAAAAATTAATGGGATTGTGAAAGCAGCCATTGCCCAAGAGGAGCAGCCATTTTATAGATCTGCTTTGGGTAATTAGGAAAGCAGTTCCAAATCTTCCAACTTGTGGAAGTCAAGAGAGGGACTTCTATTCTGACCATCTAAAAGTCAATGCCTACTTTTAAAATTTAGCCTTCACATTAGAAGATGGAAGTTAGATAAAGATGTTCCTCTCCCTTTGTTATGAGTATGATTTTTAAAGCCTTCCTGCATCAGAATTTAGGCACAAACTTAGCAAAATACAAAACCTCAGAACATGCAAATAAATCAATCATTCCTGTGTTATATATCTTCAGAATACGATCCAAAAATAATTCTGGGTGTAGTTTTCAAACTTCAGCGTTGCATAAACTAAATGCCCTGCAGCACAATTGGACTGACATGAATTACAAGGTAAAATAAATACACACTGGGATGTGTCTTTTGTTCCTGTTAGTTTACTTTTCCTTTTGCCTTTCAAAAGTTGTATGAGAGCCCACAGTAGCTGATAAGTGAAAATTAGAAATGTCATTTAGAAGAGGGAAGTAATTTAATTTTGTAGTGTAGGTTTCTAACATACATCTATGGAAATGTTCTTGCCTATCCCAGTGACTCCCCTCCTCTCAAATATTTAAGCAAGGATAGGGCATGCCTGAAAGATGCATGTAAGAGCTTTTTTTAATAAAAGAATTTAATCTCTGACTTTTATAAGCAGAGATTTGATTTCTAGATATGGGTTCTTTGCCTGCTTCTCAGTAAATTTTACTTTACAGTCATTTGGGAAACCGTACCCAAGCCTTTATTGTGCTCGACACTTGGAGTTCTCTTTTATTGACTTAGGCTGCTTCTTGCCAAAGTCAAAAGGTTGGAAGCAAGGCCACTTGCATGGGAAGAAATATGTAAAGAATAAAAAATAAAGAATAAATGAATAAAAAAATAAAATGTGTAAAGAATAAAAAATAAAGAATAAAAGAATAAAAAATAAAGAATAAAGAATAAAAACCACTTTGGTTGGAAATAAAATATTTGAAATTAAATAAAAGAATTGAAGCAGAATTAAATGAACTTTTCCCTTTTAATTGTGGTTTTTGCTTCACAGGCAGTAATGACAGACTCAAACTAAGCTCTCTACCATGGGAAGATGAAGGAATTTCTGTGCATCCAGCACATTTATTGGCTATAACAGCCTTGGGTTTCAGCCACATATCCTGGATATGGACAGTAGGGAGAGTTTTATCTCAGCACCCCTTATTTCTCAAAACTTTTCTCTACCTTTAATTCCTCACAGTTGTTCCCTTTCCCTTTAAGACCTTCCCTGTTCTTCTTCTCCCCTTTCCCTCATTTCTGAAGTCCTGTGTGCTGTCTGAAGGTATGAATTATTTGAGGACTTGACTTATTATAGGATTATTTTTTGCGTTAGAGTACTTTAAAATGACTGTTTGAACTTATATATATGAAAATACAAGTTCATATCCCCTCTGTTCTATCCAAGAAGGAAAACACAAAACAACTTTTCAGAGATTTTGTTTCACCAGCTCTCAGTCTTTCCTCATGTAGAAGATAAGAGGAGGGATCTGAGAACTTCCGAGCAACGCCAAAAATCTCACCTTCTCTTTGCTCCATTTTTCTTTGTGTGTCCTCAGGTTTGCAAATGCACCAAACCACAAACCCACAGTTCAGTTTGCAAAGGCCAGAGCACAAGATTTAATATTGACACACAGAGACAAATATTTCATATATTTCTACTATATCTTTACATGGCTTAGAGATAAAAAAAACCAAAAAAACCAAAAACAAACAAACAAAAAAACCCCACCAACAGCTTTCAAGGCAAAATTGAGACAAAGTCGACAGCTCTCACCTGTGTTCATATTGAAATCAAACCACATTATGATTTTCACATTGTTCTAAAACAAAACCAAAGGAATCTGTAGTTGATGCATTGAAAGACATTGAATTGACCCCAAGTCCTGCTGTTGCAGAACTCACCCATGGTATTCATCATCTTAGAATATACTCCGGATGGCAAACCTGAAAAGAGACAACAAATAGAATTACACAGTTTTAGTTTTCCTGTTATTACTATCTATGTCTTGGGAATTTTTCCTATTTATAAAAATACCTGTATATTCTTACAAGTAAGTGTACCTGGACTAATTACTCAAGGTAAAGCTGCATGGATAAGTTATTTTCAGTGTACAGTTTGGTAAGAAATTAGCTCCCTCAAGCACCTCTGCACTAAACTATCCAGTCTAGCCACAACCTGACAGAACGAATTTTAAGAGTAAGATAAAATAAATGTAATTTTTGACACTGACCACCTCTGTCCTGCAGAATGGCATTTCTTTGGGCCAGCAATTCAGGAGCAGCTTCTGTTCCCCCTCCCCTCATACACACACTGCAGGGAAAGCAGAAACAGTAGCTGTGAAGGTTGAGAGAATATTGATGGCACTCATAAATTTAAAATGATGTTATTCCCTTCACAGGCTGTGCAAAATGTTATTCAACCTAGTGAATACTTGAAGGCAAGGCCAAATCATCTTTCCATGGTGCATAAGGTGAGAAAAATAATAAGGCAGCGAGATAGGACAAAAACAACCCAACCAGTGAGAAAAGACAAAACCCAGTGGGACAAAAAAGACAGAATGCAGTGGGACAAAAGGGACGAAACACAGTGGGACAAAATCTAATGGGTCTTCTGCCCAACAGAAGCCTTTCCCATGCTGTTGTGAGGGATTTTATGCTTCAGCAATGTGGATCTGTCTGCACTGGCTTCTGCTGTGCTGCATTATGGGGTGACTGTGAGTGCTCATCCAGGAGTAAATCCTTGACTAGAGAGATTTAGAAAGTAATACAAAAGTGTATGCAATAACAAATAAAACTGCAAGGTCTAAAACTAAAGGGTTTATAGACAACAGAAACCAGAGCTCTCCTCTATCAGTCGTTTTGGAATAGTAAAACTAAAAATAGCACCTCACAAAGAGCTGCTCTGTTTTCCCTTTCTTTTTTTCTTTTCTTTTTTTTTTTTTCCCTAGAATGAAAACATTCCGTTTAAAATTAACTTGTTTTGACTGAGCAATACAAAGGTAAAACATGAAAACAAAATAGTCAGCGTTTGGCGCTGGTGTTTCCAGCTGAAACTCCTCTAAAGAGTGCCCAGGTTTATGTGCTCACTGTTCCTGGGTTTGGGCAGCAGGCTTAGGGAGGTTTGGCTCCTCCATCCCAGCAGTGCAGGCTGCTGGGAAAACAAACGGGATGTGCTGTACACAGGCACCCAGCCAAACTGCACCTGGAAAAGGAAAATAGTGTTTTAAAGAGGAAATCCATGGAATCCAGGAACACAGAACTCTGCAAGCACCACCACTGATGGTAAAATAGGTGTAGAAGGGAGTGGAGGAAATTAGGGTTAGCAGTAATAATCAGTATTTAAGTACAGTGAGGAGCTTTATCCTGCAAGGTCCAGTGTGCCATAAAGTATGATTAACATTAATGGAATTAAAGATAATTGGTGTATTTCAAGAGTAAAAATCATGCTTACAACTCTAGCCTTAGGATTTTGATAGGAAAATGCAAGACTGGAGGTAGAATGACTGATGTGAAGATTCCTTAGTTCGAGTCAGTGACATCTAATAGCCCAAGGAAGAATGAAGACTATATTTTAATGAGAAATCACTTATCGTGTAAGACAGAGGGAAAGAGAAAATAAACCTTCTTTAAGAAAAAAAAAACAAAACAAAACATGGAAATTAAAATACATAAATTGAAAATATGTGATTTCGTGGGAGGAAAAACAAACTGTGTCTGTTCTTTTGTTTGCTTGGATGTTATGACTTTTAAAATGAGGGGTAATTGTATCATTTTATGTTTTAAAACTGATTAGTTCTTTATGTCCCAAGCAAATGGTTGGAATCCTGCACAGATAACACAACTGAAATGGAAGGGTTCATTCTCACAGAGATGTAGTTGTGTGCAGGGCATTTTTTGCTCAAAGAGTGATAAAAAGCAACTGAATATGCAATGAATAAATGAAAGTGAAGAAAGGTCTTTTGTACTCTCGATTTATCTTTACATTAAATCTCTTTTTTCCAAGAAGCGGATGTACGGTTACAGCTCTATCTGAATATTCTCACATTTTTGTAGAGGAGCCAAAGAATATACAGTTTATAGAAATCTCCAGAACTGCTTCAGGTGAGATGACAGATACAGCTACAACTTCCTACCCCGAGTTCCCCCTCTGCCTGACAGCCAAGCCAAGCAATGCAAAATGGGAAACAAATCAAAACAAAACAAAGCCACAGATGGACTCACAGCTGCACTTTGTTTTCAGGAAGGTAGAACGTCAAGAAATGCTGGCCAGCCTGTGCTGAAACTCCCACGGCATTAAATGGAAACTCAATTTCACTGTGTCAAGTGGCTTTCATACTGTAACCACAGAAATTCTTCTTATAATTTAAAAAAAAAATTTAAAAACAAAATTTCTTTTAGAATGGCTTCACACTAACAAAGGGCAAGTTTAAATTAGATATTGGGAAGAAGTTCTTCCCTGTGAGGGAGGTGAGGCCCTGGCACAGGGTGCCCAGAGAAGCTGTGGCTGCCCCTGGATCCCTGGAATTGTCCAAGGCTGGACAGGGCTTGGAGCAACCTGGGATAGTGGAAGGTTCTTTAATCCCTTCCATCTCAGGCCACTCTGTGATTCTATGACACTGGACCACAAAATATGATTCTTACGGGACTGGGTTAAATTTTCTTATACAAATATTTATCCAGAGATGGAATCCAAAGCTCCTCTCTCCCTACTGCGTGGTTCTTTGCCTGTAGCAATTTTATTTTTCTTTTTCAGGTATGAATCTGGAATCTACAAACATCAGAGTTTATGCTGTTTTCA
The DNA here is from genome assembly GCA_013390045.1 of Picathartes gymnocephalus. Classification (NCBI taxonomy): domain Eukaryota; kingdom Metazoa; phylum Chordata; class Aves; order Passeriformes; family Picathartidae; genus Picathartes; species Picathartes gymnocephalus. The sequence continues at coordinate 51,586 of WEKY01062623.1, forward strand.
TGGCGGGGTTACTCAATTCGGGACACTTCAGTGCATAAAAAGAAATACTGCTTCCTAATTTTAGCATGGAATTCTGGTGTAGGTGGGAATATCTTGGTTGACTTCACCAGGTTTTGGAACAAGCTGCTGAGAAAAGCATGGGATGGCAGTGAGGAATAAGCCTACAGAATCACTGACCTGCAGCACATAGAGGTTGAAGGGTTTTGCTAAACCAAATAACCATTTTAATTTAATCTGCACTAGAAAAATAGGAAAAATTAAATGCTTGCCATATGGTGAAAATATGTTAAGTTTCAAAGAAGTAGGAATCATTAAATACCACTATGAAAAGGAGGGTTTAGGTTTGAATGTTATGCCAGTTTCAATATAGTAAAACATGCATATATAATCCTATTAAAGCCTCTTTTGAAAAAAACAAAATAAAAGGATTCCTTTTAATAATGCAAAATCTTAGGTTACATTTTTTCACCTGTGTATTTATTTTCATTTTAATCAAGGCTGCTACAGTGAGAAAGCTTGGGAAGATTTTCAGAGCACATCTGCTATTTCAAATTTTTATGCAGGTAACATCAACATGAACCAGGCTTTGAAGATAAAGAAATGAAAACTGAAAACCAGATAAATATACTCATATAAATAGTGGGTCACTCCATAACCAAAAGGAATATTAAAACCAAAGCTACACCAAAGACTCACCTATCTTTTCCACAACTGCACTGTGTAGAAATCGATGCAGTAAAAAGAGAAAACCAGAGCCTCTCACTGCCATTCCAGCCCCACTTTTCTCACAAAGAAAACTGAGAATCCAGATCAAGGAGCTCTATGAATAATTCTGGTATAAATACTGCAAAGGGCTTGCCAAAATATGGTCACACACACTAAATACCCACATTCCAACACTTATAGTCCCCTCCCTAAAATCTCGCTGTAGTGAGGAGTAGTCAGGCACATGAATCCTCGTGGAAAACTGAACTTAGAGGGGAAGGAAAATGTCTGAGAGAAGGGTCACAGCTGATGGCAGAGAGGAGCTGTAGCCCTGTGCAATACTTGCAGTGGTTTCTTACAAGGTCCCTCGGAGTGCAGGGCCTTTTTAGAATTGTTGGGGTTTTTTTTTTTTTCCCCAGCAGTAAGTATCACAATCACAGCACTTACTGCTCTCCTTGATTATTCCTGTTATTTATTCTCATGGGGTGATGCAGGGAGGCCTCAAACAGAACAAATTGCCCTGATACAGCTGACCAACAGACAAAAATATCAGTTCTGTCCCAAGCATTTTACAGGCCAATTTCTCATTTTCATTGGAAGACCCACCTTTACATTAACCTTCAGGACTGAAGAGCGTGCCCATTTCCCAAACTGCTGGAAATGCCACTGAACTGCAAAGCCTTGCTCCTCCTTCTGGACCTTTATCCCATAATGAATATGAGAAATAGACTTCCAGATAAAGCCGTGTTTCCTTTCTATTTTTATCAGTTCTGTCAGTAATTCCATCACTAATGCCACATTTCTGGCACTGCTTTTCCTCGGGTTTGGGTCTGTGATGATTTGAGAGGTTTGCCCAGCAGCGCATCCTCTCTGCTGAGGGCACTGGACTTAGTCCTGCCTCTCCTGGCTGGGGAAAACCTTGCACTTGTACCTTCAGCTTCTAGAAGATTCTCTTCGAGCACATTTGGTGCTCTTTAGATTCAAGTGACTGCAGAAGTGCAAAATGTTATCATTGCTGTTAAATAACTACGCTGACGGATAGAAAATCCTCTAGGAAAGAGCATCTGTGCATCTCTCCCAAACAAAGAGCTGCACCGTTTGTCCCAGCAACACAAAAAAGTCAAGTTCCTAAAAGTTCAGTCAAAATTTTGGCTTTCCAAAAGGAATTTTTCAAAAGTGTCTCTCAAATATTGGTTTGGGTGGTTTACTTCCCACAGGATGTGCAGTTTATTTATCAGAGTAAGTGCAGTCAGAGAGCTTGTGTCCATTCTGGTGTTTTGGGGGTGGCTTTTGCTTGTTTTTTTTTAATGGGGAGCATGAACTCCAACTGAAAATCTCTTCCCTTGTGAAAAAAGATCAATTCATTATTAAAAAAAAACCAACAAACCTAATTTCAAAGTATTCAGTACCTTCCACCAGCAAGGAAAACAGTAGTTTACTGTTCTATAGGATGAGTGGCAATGGCTTTAAACTGAAGGAGGGGAGGTTTAGATTAGAAATGAGGGAGAAATTCCTCCCTGTGAGGGTGGGCAGGCCCCGGCACAGGGGGCCCAGAGAAGCTGTGGCTGCCCCTGGATCCCTGGCAGTGCCCAAGGCCAGGCTGGACACTGGGGCTTGGAGCACCCTGGGACAGTGGGAGGTGTCCCTGCCCATGGCAGGGGTGGGAATGGATGAGCTTTAAGATCTCTTCCATTCATTCTATGATTCTGTGGATACCAGGCACATACATTTACATTATAAACCACACCACTTTCATCAGGAGAAATTCAAACTAATGTGGAAGAGAGCACAAGGTTGTAAAAGTTAAATACAGCCTTTTGCTAGTGCTGCTAAAAACTAAATGCCAACAGCCAAGCATTACATCAATGAGTGAGTCTTAAATATAGAAAACTGGAGCCTGAGAAGCTTTGGAGTTTCTCTCACTAGTGACAGCAAAGTTAAGAGCATTTTAAACTGGCTTCCACACCAGCAGCCTGGATGGCTGTAAAGAGTACAAAAGAGACCACATGTTTTATCATTTTTTGGAAAGCTTGCATTCTTTCATAATCTTACATCAATATCACTGGTAAAACTGTTTGCTGACACCTGCTTTCATGCACAACAATTTTCTTTGATCCATTTGGTGTTGAGCATTTTGCCCTGGGAAAAATGCTTTTGGCTGTGTTTGGTGTTCTGCATGTCATTTTAAACAGAGAGGGGAAAGACTGAACATCCACAGGTGATGGAGGTATCTAAAAGATAACCTCAATGAAGAGCTATCAGATAAACTGAAATATTAGCTGGGTGTTGCAACCAAACGCCCACATGATTCATAGCACTCGGTTTTCTTGTTCAAAAAAACCTTACAAACTCTCCATAGACAGTGTGCAGGATCATGTTTTACGGAGTGGTGAAAAAATCTACCTTTTATGATACTGTCCTTTGTGATTAATAACATTAAACTGTATTCATCCAGGAATACTTAACCTGCACTGGCCATAACTGGAAAATCCCTGGAAAAAATGTCAGCAATGCCTTGCATGGAGAAATGGCAACACAACTGCCTTGAACAACAGCTTCCCACAAGGGTTAAAGGAGCTATAAAAAGCACTGCTTAGACCTTGTGCCACCCTATTAATTAGCTCCTTCTGTGGATGGGTTATATGAACTTTGTAGGGTCATACAATAAATAAGAATAAAAACTCCAGAGCTGCAGTTTGCCAGCTCATTGTAATTTACTCACTAACAAAGCAGAATATCAGCACAGCCTGTTTTTTGGGGAAGTGCCTGCTCCAGTTCCCATTTTGCTTCACTAGCTGTTTAGGATAAGAAAAGAACACCATGAGTTTCTAGATAAAGAACTGATCCAACTACACAAAACAATCTCTTAGGGAATAAGCAGATTAGAGGGGAAAAAAAACCCAGCAAAAATTAACATTAGCAGCCAAAATGAATGGCAATTAGTGGCAAAGACTAAATAAAGCTAAGGAGAAGGAAATGTGCTGACACTCTGGACTACTGCTGATATTTCCCACACACCCCACTGCTGGTGGGAAACTCTTGCATTTGCTTATTAATGGACTCTCTATAACCTAAATGATGCAGAGAGCAAACACTGAAATCCATTGTTTCTATGAGGATCACAGCATCTAATAAAAGGCCCCAAATATGGCTCATTTTTAAATTCCTTTTACAAATACTGTGAATTTTTTAACCTTGGTTGTTTTTTTTTTGTTTTGGGGGTTTTTGGGGGGGTTTTTTTGTTTGTTGGGGTTTTTTGGGGGGTTTTTGGGTTTTTTGGGGGGTTTTTGGGTTTTTTGGGGGGTTTTTGGGTTTTTTGGGGGGTTTTTGGGTTTTTTGGGGGGTTTTTGGGTTTTTTGGGGGGTTTTTGTTTGGTTGGTTGGTTTGGTTTGGTTTGGGGTTTTTTGGGTGGGGGTTGGGGCAGGGAAAGTAGTTTTGAAAATTGTTTTCTAAAGTGGATGGTTAATTTCAGAGCTGGTCTCTAAACAGAGAGTCCTGATAACATCCCAAGTTTCACATGCCGTCAGGAAGAAATTCTCCACAGCTGGAAGGATGAGCTGCAGCTCCAACAAGCAACAAGACCTGTAACCCTCCTGCAGCTGTGCTGCACTGAGGCAACCAGAAATGGCAGGCAGATACAGATTGTATCTTATTTTTTAATGGAAAACAGGCACAGACACAAACTGGAAGCCGAGATGGCCAGCATCAACTAGGGAATTAGGGACTGAGTTAGGACTGATTCTCTCAAGGGAGGAAAGAAAAGTATTTTCATTCTCAAGAGCAGCTCCAATTAATGGTAAGGCATGCTGGAAACTGGGCTTGAAGCTGTTCAAGGATTAGATTTGGGGATCAGAATATAAAGTTCCATGAAAATATCTCAGTACTCAGCAGCCAATGAAAAAAGAAAACTGAATGTTGGGATGTTAGGAAAGAAATAGAGAACTAAAAAAGAGAGAATATCTTTATGTCAACTTATTTATCTGTGGTATGTGTGAATGTTGTATGCTATCTATAGAGGAAAGAGGAAAGAGGAAAGAGGAAAGAGGAAAGGAAAGGAAAGGAAAGGAAAGGAAAGGAAAGGAAAGGAAAGGAAAGGAAAGGAAAGGAAAGGAAAGGAAAGGAAAGGAAAGGAAAGGAAAGGAAAGTCTGTATAGATGTAGGAGGGATAATCAAGGTAATGCTGGATCCTTCACAGGCATATATGCATGGCTCAGCACGGAAAAGAGGTGGATGAAGGGCAGCATGAGAGAGAGCTCCTGAGTTTCCTGGATACTCACTCTGCTTTCTGTTCATGAAATTAGGCAAGCAGGCACCATCAGAAGGAAAAGCTTCTCCATGCAGTGCCGATCTGCTCTGGAAGCTTTTGCATCAATGTCAAGCCTTGAAGTGTTAGAAAAGTGGCTGCTTTAATTCAGAGATGAAAAATCAGAGGAGGGCTTAGGAAGCCCAGAGGAAGTAGATCTGATTTCTGTGAGGTCCCTGGGCATTAAATTTTTGGAAGTTAGAAAAGGATTTTTAAGAAGCACTACCACAATTTTTCTCTGCTCATTAAGTCTTTTCTCTCAGCCACGCTTGGAGAGAAGGTACTGGGTTAACTGGACCTCTCACCTGCCACAGCTGTACCTGTGCTATCTTGAATTCCCTTCAGTCCTGTAACAACCACCTCCACTGCCTGCATGAAGAGGTAACACTAAAATAATTTGACATAGCAGATATTTTTAAACTGAAGTCTAGCAGCTGTAAACACGAGGCAACATAAAGTGGTACCCTGGGATTGACTGTCTGGTGTTCCTCATGCGTCAGTGATCGCAGAATTATCTGCAAAAATGTGTGGTGAGAGAAATGTCCAGACATAGGAACAGAGTGTGGAAAAATGAGACGCAGAGATCTTCAGTTTCAGTCCCCTAATATTGTAAGGACTATGTCACATAATCCCTTTTATAAACTGTTCAGGCTTCATTATGATTAAATTTATTGGCCTTCATTTTTCCTGGAAAGCTGTTCCAGAGCTTAACCACTCTGCTGATTAGAAACCTTCTAATTTCCAAGTGAAATTTAATATGACAAGTTTATACTGTTCTGGAGAGGTGTTACAGTTGCTCTCCACACATACATCACAGAGCAAATACCAACAAGGGAAAAGAGCAATTCAAGTTAAAAACAATAATAGCACCAAAGCGTTGCTGGCTGAGAAGTTTCCTCCAATTTCAGATGTAGATCCCACTGCAACCTTTAATTCTTTGGTAATAAGCTGCTACCAAGGGAACTCAGTCTGTTCTGATCAGCTCTGGTTTATATCTACAAAAGCATATTAAACTCCTTCCCACTAATGAATCACGGGGGCTGTCATAACTCTGACGAACACATTTCTTTCTGAGGGCGTTGATAATCTGAAAGCTCTCACTTGTTTTTCCTGTCTTGAATTACATCTTAAGTGTAAGCACATCTCCAGAGAGTTTATCTGTGGAGGCTGAACCAGAGAGAGACCCCTGGAGCTGGGAAGGAGGAGTGTTTCCACTCACAGCCCCCGGAGCAGCTGTGTCAGCTCCCAGGGAAAGGCTCTCACACGCTCGGGGGTGTGACCCTCGGAGGGGTTTGGTGCTGAGGATTGCCCCAATCGGGCTGGAGAAACTGCCCAGCAAGGTGGTGGAGTCACCATCCCTGGAGGCATTTCAGACACGAAGCTGTGGCTCTTAGAGACCTGGTTTAGTGCTTTGCAGTGCTGAGTTTAAGGCTGGACGTGGTGGTCTTAAAAGTCTTTTCCAACCAAGCTGGTTCTGTGGTCCTGAGGTTTGGCTGCTCAGCCACAGACCTGCAACTTCTCTTTTGTCTCTGATTCAGGTCAGCCACACTTCATGGGACGAGGACTGTTCCTTCCACACCAGTAGAGTGTTGGACTCGGCCAGGACCTTTCATCACTACAAAAACATTAATGTAAGTGGTGCTTGCAGCTCTTTGCTTGGATTTGAAACCCATGCCTTTGTTGCAGGCACTTTTGGTTTCCTCCAAACACAGTCAGGAGAGGTGGGAGGCTCAGCGCTCTCCCCAGACAGGCTATGGTCAGCCACTTCCCAGAAATAACCAGGAGTAAATGACTTTTCGTTATAGTTCTTGAAATTTAAAAAAACATTTACCAGGTTTTTTACCATGTGCTATTTCAAATAACGCCCAACACCATACAACATTTTCAGAACAATGGAGCAAAAGAAAAAAGTAATCTTTTTCTCACCATGAGGTTCAACAATTTGTTGTTTTCAATGCCATTGCTAGTAATAAGTGGAGGCAGATAATTTTGGAGGTAATTAACATTTCATTACCACTTTCTCACAGAATTGCTGGCCAAGAGAACAGTGACTTAGAGAAACAAAGAAAACAGAGTTGTTGTTTGAGTCCTATCTCACAGAAATTGCATTTTTTCCCTCACCTGATTCAAATCTCGCTTGCTACCATTTGTATTTCATTTTGTCCCACAGGTCTATCGGCCCTCCAGACCCATTCCCCTTTGCTTTATCTTGCCAGTGGTGTCCAGACTCAGTCCTACTGGCTCAGCCCAGACAATGAGATACTCCCCTAAGGACAGGTTTTTGGATGGTGATGAATTGAAGTCATCCCTCTCCTGGTTGGGTGCATGGGAAGAGGGTGGCCAGGGCTGATGACAAATCTCTCCCTCCTCAGCTGTCTTGAAAACTGTTCAGCCATCCCTGAAGTTCTGCTGTGTCCCTTCTGTGGTGTCACAGGGAAGGTGGCCAGGTGTCCTGTACCTTTCGTCAGTCTGACACCACAATTCCCTCTTCCATAGGGGATGATTCCTTTTATCGGCGTGTAAAAGCAGCACATCACTTTACATCCTCACCCAAAAGAGGAGGCAGCAAGCATCCTTTTTTTCCTATTTTGGTCCCAAAAGAAATGGTACCCACAGTTGCAGGTGCCTTTCCAGCTCTTTCTAGCAGAGATTTTCCAGGCTCAAACCCTGATCCTAAGAGAAGTAGATTATGGCCGTGTCTTTCATTGGCTAAGCTGAGGGAATAAGAATGGGCAAGTGCTACCAATTATATTTCAACACAAAGCAGTACCCACTTAAGTATAAGCTAAAGGCCACAACTCCATTGTTAACGGGGTGTTCTCACAGAGAAAGCTTTGAACACACTGGGAGCATTAAAGAGAAGATGTCTCGCATGTGCAATTACTCAACACATCTTTAAAACTGCGAACACTTGTTCACATGTGGTGAAAATTAGAGCTGCGAGCACTTGGGAAAAAAAATCCCACCTGGCAGGCACGCTTTTTTTCACTTTAGAGTTTTATAGGAGCTCTCAGAGCTTGTTGGTCCAGTGAGAGCTGAACCAAAGTCAATGGAGGAAACTCTGAGGGAAGAAAAAGAAAATGCAGAGAAATGTGCTATTTTTATCCTAAGCTCAACAAGTTTTTGATTCTCCCAGTCTGGTCCATGCCCAAAGAGAAATAAAGTAAAATTAACATATGCATCTCTAGGTCTAAATATAAATATTGACAGTACCTTGGCTTCTTTCTCCACTGGCCTGAAATGCCGAGGAGTTTGCAAGATTTTCCACCCTATCCCACAGGTGGGTTTGCTCGGCAGTGTTCAGCAGGTCTGAGCTGCTCTAGGAAAAATGGTGCAGGATCCAATAATTCCCTGAGAATTCATTTCTTCTGTGTCACATCACATTGGTCGTGAACTCCAATAATCACAAAGAGCTGATACCCTCCTTGGACAGGCACCACTGCTGGTGAGTAACTCATATTCAGAATATTATTTCCAGGGCAGAAAAATTGTAACTAATTAGCCAAAAATCTTACTCAGGACCACAGTTTTATAATAGACCCTCCAGACTATCTGTGAACACACCAAGGATTGGGTTTATGTCATATCTTTTCTGAATTTCATCACAGTGTTCTCCACTATACATCTCCTGCTGTTATCTCAGGGAATACCTTTTAACTGGTTTGGATTTGCATTTTAATATCCAATATTCTGATGTTCCTAGTGCTATCTTGTCTCTCTGTGTCTTGATCTAAGTGCTGAGAGTAACACAAGGACACCCAGCCACATGGAAAAACAGCTGGACCTTTATTTGGCTGTTGAGATTTCCCATTTTCCAAGTCAGGTCTAGAAACCTAGTGTTAGGTGTCGTAGCAGGCATCTGGGAGAAGAACACACCTAGGACAAGAAACCACCTTTTTTCCATCCAAGGGAGAGATCCTTATTTCATTCTTTGAACTGGAAAAAAATTGAGACTGAAGGCGGAGTTATTTACGTAGCCATGAAAATCACGAACTTCAATTTTCCTGAAGAAAAATAAGAAGTAAAATGGTCCATGATGAAATCATGGATTTAATCCCTTTTTCCAGTTCCATATCCATTGCCTCAAGCAAGGGGCCCATTCCTAATGTGAGAAGTCAGGTGTTTTCTGCAGAAAGGAACTCATCAGGTCGAGACACCAAGCTCTGGGTTTTGGCAGATCCTCCCAGGTTTGAGATGAACAAACTACAGGGCGAAACTTTCCCCAACATCTCTTCCATATAAATACTCTGACAAATTCATCAGTGCACCCAGTTCAACTGGATTTACTACCACATACAAAATGACACTTTAAGAAGCCTCTTAAGCTTTTTGAAAACTTTGCAAGGAAGTAAAAAGCTGTATGGAGCTTAGCTGAGATGGAGACAGGCATTTTGAGCCAAAACGCATGGAAAGTGTTGACAGTTTAAAGAAAAAAGGAAGTTGCAGAACAGATGAGATTTGACTAATATTTTTTTGGTCCATCCAGAGACTTGTTACAATTACCCCTTAATTTTCCCTCAGGGACTCATTACGGTGCAGATAGCGATATCTGTCTACCACTGGTCTTCCTCTCTCTTCTAATGACAAAACGCTGATAGCCAGACATCATTCCAAACACATTTAGTGGTAATATAATAACTTTGGAATAGCATCTGTGGCAGAGAGAGTTGATTTGATGGGCTCTGTTAGCCAGAGAAACTAGAACTACTACCCCTGTTTAACATTTCCAGTCTGGAGTGGCCTGGGCAATAACCACAGTGATAGAAGGGCTCTAACAGCCACCATCAAAATACAGAACTTTTATGTTGGGACTAATTAGGTGATAAAAAGTTGAGTCTGTACTGTTCCTTCTCTTCAGTCTACCACAGTTTTGTTCATGGTAGAGCACACTCAGCTGCATGAAAGGCAGATAGGGAGGTGTTTTTGCAAGGCAGCATGACACAAATGCTTGTCCCACGTGAAAGGGCCCTTGTAGGAGTAAAACAAGGCTCTACCAAGTCCTTGGGAAGTAGCAAGCTCCAACGACAAGCTCCCTTATCTGAGTTGTCAGTACAGAAGGAAGAGCTTTGAGCTCTGATTCTTTACTGTGGAAATTTCAAAAGTGATGACATACAGGGGGAGTCGTGTTTCTTCCCCTGAGACTTGTTTGTAATGCCAATTTAGCAGAAGATGTGGCAATTACACCGAGTTTAGTCACATATAAACGTGTTCTTGGATGTGGGTATATTGCTAACATCTGTTGTTAGTATTAAGAAAAATTTGCATTGCTGAAAACTAAATCCGAGTTAAAATTGAACACTTGCAACCATAAAAAATTAAATAAGAAAATCAGGGCAACTCAGAAACTCTGCAAAAAGACAAAGGCCCTCTGTGATGGTTCATTCATTAATTTTACTGGTTTTAAATGTAAATAGATCACAAGACTTGATATTATGCTGTGCCAGAGGAAATCCCATGCCTAACCAGCAGCAAATTCTTTTTCCATGTGACATTTGAAGATTGTGGTTCAGAACATAATATCAGACATGCTGAAAGATTTTGGAAATATATCACTGCAAAACAAATTGCACCAAAAAAATTTTGTTCCTCTCTCTTTTTTAGAACCTTAGAAATGGATCTTTTGAAGTGAAAAACATGGAAATTTCTGCATCAGCAGTTGTCATATTCCATTGCCTTTATTTCTCTTCTGTTTTTTTCCAATGTCCCACTCTGTTTTTCTGCATCATTCTAAGCGAACAGCATCTCTTTAATGGAGGCTTTTGTAGTGGATCCAGATAATTTCTGGTATAATGCGTTGCCAGGATGTGAGCTGCTCCTCACACCCCCTACGACAAGCAGGATGGGCTGAGGCTGGGCTTAGGCTTGCCACAGGATTCTCTCCCTGATTTTATCCCTACCTTGGTTATGTATATCAAGAATCATGGGATGGTTTGGGTTGGAAAGGACCTTAGAGATTATCTCATTGCACCCCCTGCCATGGGCAGGGACACCTCCCACTGTCCCAGGCTGCTCTAAGCTCCAGTGTCTAGCCTGGCCTTGGGCACTGCCAGGGATCCAGGGGCAGCCACAGCTTCTCTGGGCACCCTGTGCCAGGGCCTCCCCACCTTCCTGATACCTAAACCAAGCCTGCTTTCAGTTTAAAGCCATTCCTCTTGTTCCGTCACTCCAGGATCCTGTAAATTCTCTCCATCTTCCTTGTCAGGTCCCTCCAGGTACTGGAAGGTCACTCCAAGGTTACCCCAAAGCCTTTTCCATGCTGAACAACCCCAGTTCTCCCAGCCTTTCCTCCTAGCAGAGCTGCTCCATCCCTCTGATCATCCTGGTGCCTCCTCTGGGCTCTCTGCAGCAGCTCCAGGTCCCTCCTGTGCTGGGCCCAGGGCTGGGGCAGCTCTGCAGGTGGGCTCTCACCTGAGCACGGGGCCAGAGGGGCAGGATCCCCCTCCCTCCCCTGCTGCCCAGGCTGGGGCTCAGCCCAGCACAGGGGGGTTCTGGGCTGTGAGAGCTCATGCTCAGCTCATGTCCAGCCTCTCACCCAGCAGCTCACCCCTAAACCCTTCTCCCCACGGCTGCCCCCCATCTTTTCACCCCCCAACCTGGATTGACACCAGGGTTTGTCCTGACCCAGCATCAGCTTCTGGTCCTGTTAAACCTCGTGAGATTCCAAGGTCCCACTTCTTGAGCCTGTCCAGGTCCCTCTGGATGGCACCCCACCCCTCAGGTGTGCCAACAGCACCTCTCAGCTTGGAGTCATTGTGAATTCCCTGAGGGTGCCCCCAATGCCTTGCTCTGTGCCATCAGTGAAGATATTCTATTATCACTGGACCTCTTGGCGCTCTATAAATCTTCTGCGACTGAACGCTGCATGATCCCTGGCATTCATAATCCTAAATTAGAGGATTATCCATAATTTACTGCCAAAGAACAGGGTGTTTAGATATTTCTTGTTGGTTCAGGACAGTTACACTGGGAAGTGATAGCTGTTTTCCTAACGCTGATGGCAGCCTACGCAGTGGGCCTGGGAGTTCACATCACTGCTGCCCATTGCACAACTATTGTTGTGCAAACCTATGGAACACCTTTGCCAAAATATTTAATCATTTAAAAATAAGTATCTCATAATGAGATTTTGAAATTTTATTTTCACTTTTTTTTTTAACTTCTTCTCTCCAGTATTTATTCAAACCCCACAGGAATAGCTCAGTACTTGAGTTCAGAGTTGCTGCCAGCACCCTGAGTGCTGGTGCTTTGCATTCAGGCGGTTCATCCTGGCAAAACGATTCCCTTAACCACATCCCTGCAAAGGTGCAACTCCCAGTTTGAAATGCACTCTGCTCCACAGCTGTGAGGCAACCTCACAGGTTACTGGGGTAGAACAGAGGGAATTCTGGAGCAGGGAGCAGGGAGAGACACACCAAAGGCAGGAAAAGGTCCCACTGTGCAAATTTTGCTCATGAAGTGAAAGAGAAATGAATCATTCTCAAACAGTAGACATCTAAAGGTTGGATGGAACAATTTCTAAATATTAGTCAGACCAAAAAAAACCACACTGCTGAAATAATAAGGGTATATAAGAAACCAACAGAAGCCAGGAAATTCAAAATTGAAGCTAAAATTCCACTCTTAATTTAGGACTGTTTTCTTTTTTAAAGAATAGTGTTCAACTTTGTTGGGGCCATGTAAGGTTGTTTTCTTAAAGGTTTACAAAACACACGCAAGAAAAACTTTTTGCTCTGGTTTTTCTTCTTCCTTTTTTTTTTTTTTTTTGGGGTTTTTTTTTTTTTTTTTGGGGTTTTTTTTTTTTTTTTTGGGGTTTTTTTTTTTTTTTTTGGGGTTTTTTTTTTTTTTTTTGGGGTTTTTTTTTTTTTTTTTGGTTTTGGTTTTGGTTTTTGGGTTTTGTGGGTTTTATAAATTCCTCTGCAAATGTAAAAAGAATGAAATTATTAGGGGTTTGAATTTTAAATGTGCTACTTGCCTAGCTCTAGTTTTCAGTCACGGACTTCCTCAGCATTACACCAGGCTGCAAAACACAGAGGAAAGCCTCCTGTCCCTGCAGTTTGCCTTGAGAGGGAGAAAAGGCAGCAGAAAGGAGCAGAAGAGGGAGAGCCCGAGCTGGCAGTGCCGCTGCAGCGGGCTGCGCTGGGAGCACAGAACCCTGCCCGGGGGATCTCAGTGCCAGCAGAGATCCCCGGGGCAGCAGCCAGAAGCGCAGGCGATAGCAGCAGGTGTGTAATCTCTCTGTGAAGGAAGAGAAGGTCTCTGTTGGCGGCACAGACTCGGGGTTTAGTGAGAACAGGTACTAACGACACACTGCAAGCTCCAGAGGGTACTTCTGCAGAGCAGGGAAAAAAACCTGTCCAACCCTTCCCCATTTCTCTTCTTCCTCCTGAGCAGGAGTGAAGGAATTCTGTTTGTATTTACCGTACAGTCTGCAGGCCGGTTTGTATTTACACAAGGCCAGCCAGGGCGTGTTTGCTCTCCTTGTGTCGTGCATTAGCTGCACAATGGGTTCCATTGGATTCAGCAGGGCTGCTCCTGGACGTCAGGAATGACACCAGCAGCCTCCAGCAGGACATCTCAGAGAGCTGCCTGAGAAAAGGGGTTTCTGTTTCATTTTCCTTTTTCTAGCCTTTTCTTCTTTTCCTTTTTCTCTTTTCCCTTTCCCCTTTTTTTCTGTTGGGGAGCTGAACTCCACGCTCTTTACACATCCCTTCCAACTCGAGATACCCAGTGATTTGACAATTCCACCACTTTCGGAAGCTGGATTTTTTTTGAAAAATAAGGATGCTTTTTACCCCGGCCTCAGGATTAAATCCCTAAATGCCAGAGATGGGTGGGGAACCACTGGCCACGGACTCTGAGCATCCCCTCACCCACGCTCTGCCCCCACGGAGCGCATCTCATCTCTGTGCTCGGAAGGGCTGCGGAGCCCTGCAGGACGGGATCCTCCCTGCCGGGCACAGCTCGGAGCCCGTCCTCTGCCTGCCCCTCAGCCCTCTGTGCTGCTCCTGCCAGGCTGCTGCCGCTGCTGCTGGAGGCTGTCGGCTTTCCCCGAGCACGGAGGGCGGTGCTGGAGAGCTGTCCTGGGAGAAGGTTTGGGAAAAGGTGAACGCTCCGTCATCCAGAGCTGTGTTTTTGCAGTGGGACAGCTGGAAATACCGGGAAAGCCATAATGAAAGCACAGTAAGGCTCGTATGGCAGATATGAACATCTCTAATATTGCTTTTTTTTTTTTTTTTCCCTTTTCCAAGCAGAAAGTTGTCGAAGCATAAATTTGGTTAAGAGAACAAATCTCGCGTCACCACTCCAGGACTGATTTTGTTACTGTATTGATATTGAAAAACATCAATTCTTTGACATTTTAGAGGATGAATGGGGAGTTTGTAATTAGTTTTCATTTTTAATCATAGGAAGTTTACAGAATAAGAGAGTATACGATGTGTCCTGGGGCTACCTGCATACTTTACTATCGAATTACCTCTAATTTAGCCATTGAAATGCAAGGAGAGAGAACTTGCACATAGCAGCATGAAATGTCTGTCTTAGTCTATCGTTCATTTGGCTCTGCTCCACCGAACAAGGGCTACTTTTCATTCAGGTGTGTTTATGATGAGTAAACTTGACCAGATGTTAAGTCTCCTTTGTATTTTAAAGTGTTTTATGGCCCACATTAGTCAGCTGGAAAAGGGCAGATCATTTACATTCCCCTGGACTTCTCAGGTTCAACCGTCCCCAAAGGAACAGGGGACCGTACGAAAATATATGGAAGGAAGAAATGAACAATTGCAAAATGTAACCGTGTACAGCACAGGACTGAATAAATCGCTTTGATTTACAGGATGGTCCCAGTAAATATTGGAGACTACAGGTCCACTCCCTCTACCCACAAGGGAGATCAGAGCAATAAATGAAAGCATATTCTTTTCCTGTTCATGCAGGAGCAGTCCTGGTGATGCACGCAGGTGAGAAAGGAGCTGTTGGCTTTTCACACACACTGACGCACCAGTGTTCCCAGACTTGAAGGCTCAGCCCTCTAGATGTCATTATTAAAGGATATTAAAACACAGATCTCAAGGGGGTTCAGTTCTTTTCCCCTACAGAATGAATCCCTGATATTACAAAAGCAGTTCTGGGATTTCTGCAGACTACCAAAAAAANCAATTTTTAAAGGAGTTTTGTCATCCAGGTGTTCTAAAAATGATTGGCAGCCCCTGAAACTTCATTTTTGCTGCTGAGCTTGAAGCTCTCCCTTCAATGGTCAGCAAAACTGAGATCAGAATGTGCCCAAGCACAGAGAGGGGAAATGCAAAACCTTCACCTCAAACCAGTTTAACCTGGTGGGGGCTGAATGCCCCAGTGCTACACCTCAGATCATGAGTTCCATGCAGCTTCAGCTTCAGAGATTTCCACAGTGCAAAGCACATTTCCACCATGCAGAGGTCAGCAACAAGGTGCTTTACTACATTGCTGTGAAAACTATGCTAAAAATGTAACATTTCAATTATTTTTCTTATTGAAGCTGCTGGGACCCATGATCAATTCAGATCCCTTTGTACCTCAGTGCCTGAGAAATCCCACAATTTATGGGATAAATATTTAAATATTGCTGCTGGAATTTCTGCAGTACTGTGGCTGGAGAGGAATTTTCTACCCTCCAAATAATTTGCATTTTAGACATTTCATTTTACAAACAGAAGTAGAGCATAAAAAGGCTCCCTTTGAAGTTTAAACAAGCAGCAATCTTAATTTTGCTTTATGTATGCAAACCACTGACAAAGTAGTTTTTAAAAGAACTCCACTGGTAAGAGGAAAATCCATCCTCCACATCATTTTAGAGTGTTTTGTTTTCCCAGAGTCTTTTCTAGAAACACAAATCAGTGTTCCTCTCACCTCAGCTGGGCCCAGGAGCACCTCAAGAAAAGCAGATATTCACAATAATTTGTTGAAAAGAACTTTACCTCCATCCTAACCAGCTGGATCCATCAACAAAGAAAAATGTAACACAAATAAGGCAGAATGGTTTATAAATTAATTTACACAGATTAAATAGCTGTTGAAAGAGAAATCAAATGAATGGAATACTAATCTCTATCTTAGGCAACAATAGCAGCTATTCAAGCTATTAGGGGGAAATCGTATTTAACTCAGGTAAATTGCAGAAACTCAGTTATTTGTAAGCATCTCTGGGTATCTACATGGGCAGCATGACTTTGCTGAGGTAAGACATGGATATTCTGGTCTGTATGATGTTCTAAATCCTACATCTAGGATTATTATTATTTAGTTGTAGTAGTAGTAGTAGTGTTATTATTTAGCACCTAAAACACTAAACATCACAGGACAGATTTACCTCCAAGACTACAGTTATCAGACTCACTCTCGTATTTTAGCTTTTTATAGTCCCAATATTATTTTATCACTGGCAATTCAATAATGAGAGAGAAGCTTGTAGGGAAGAAGCCATCAGACTGCTGCAACTTGTATTCATGATGATAGATGACCTTTGAGCCTGTTTTATCCAGTAAATAAATAAAAACAAGTCTGTTTCCACGGTCCAAACACTCCAAGAACATTTCCACCCTGACAGTAGTGCAGGTGATGAGATGGAGAAAGGTGAAAAACAGATTGTTTAAATTTGAGCTATTGCAATAATTACCACTTCTGCAGGAACATTTTGACAATTTGACTCTCAAATTAGGGCTTTATTGTTTTTTGGAGTATTTTTTTGTCTCCCGTTCAATAAAAGGTATGCAAAATAAAGGGTCTTAAAAGCTTGGTAGAATCAAAGTAATTACTAGACAAAAAGGAAAATTAGCATCTTGAGTTGCTCACATAGACATCAAGAACTTTCAAACCTGAGGAGAGTGAGAACAGAGAATTTAGAAATGAGGAACTAAACCCATCAAAGGCAGAACTAAATGCAGTTGTCTCAGAATCTCATAATTCTCTGGGGCTTTTGAGATGGTTTAAAGATTTTTAGCTGTTTTCTTACGCAGAAGAATCCTTTCAGGGAGGAAAGCAGTAACAAGTGTCCTTCACCCTTTCAGGTGCTCTAAGGCTGGCTCTGTGGGTGGGAATCTCGAATCCATCAGAAAAGCAGTGCCAAAGATCAAGGACTGAAGAAAAGCATTTTCTCACCCAATTCAGGCATCTCAGGAGCCTTTACCAGTGAGCAGGGGTTTATCTTCATAAAATCACACTGCAGACATCTGGGAGCTGCTGTCACTGCTGCTAGCCCATGGTGCCCCCACCTTGGTCACAAATATAGTAGGACATTAGATAAGAAAAATAACCTTGTCTTCCAGACTACCACCTCCAAATCCCAAACTCAGGCCTCCTACCTTTGGTAAACATGTCACAACATTCTTCTTCTTTGGTTTTTTTTTCTTTATCCCAAGAGGGAGTAAATCTCTTCAAAGAAAATTTAAAAAATTAATAAATCTCCTGGTCTTATAGCCCTTAATTTTCTACATTTTGCATGAGGTTTTGAGATTTATGGTTGCTATTAAATGTAACAAAGGCAACCTGGCAAAAGGTCCACCAATCTGCACGATGGAGCTGTAACACTGAGAACACGTTATTATTATTTGTCTTTTAATATTATAATTTTATTAACTTAGAGAACATGCTTTGAAATCGTTCCAGGAATTCACATTAAATCCGTAAAACGAATAAAATGAGTGAGACAGAGACACAGTTCTTAAGCAGTTCTGTTGTAGCCTCAAGATGAAAGCACAGAAACCTTGGACCCTTTTGAGACTTCTTGCCTCCAGCCTGTGTGTGAGGGATTATGGAGAAAAAAGAGATTTTCTTATTCCCACTGGTCTAGAAGCTGTTGGAAAGGGAGGACAACTTGTGATGTGGTTCAGCACAAATGCTGCAGGTCATTTTTAGGTCGTGGACTGGCTGAGGTAGTTTCATGTTCATTAAGGGGTAACTCAGAGATGTAGATAATATAAGAACAGAGTGAAGCTTATTCATGGAATTTATTAGGGACATTTGCAAAAAAGCCACGCCAAGGGAAGCTACCAGACTCAGCAGCTTCAGATGTCAGTAAGATTGACATGCCCTGATAGAAATATCAAACCCAGGTATGAATTTCTGAATTGACTGGATTTCCACAGGAGGTAAAATAAAAGTACCACAGTATAGGTGTGAAGGATTCAGGATTCAGAAGGTGCACTAGAATATCCTGTATCAAGACACTTCCCAGACATTTTTTATTTGCCAGGAAGGTGGGGAACATCTGCTGGATTAAAGCCATTCTGCTCAAAGGGAGCTAAACCGTGCAAGTTTCACAGATCTCCCTCTTGCTGTGGCTGCTCTGAGAGAGCTCCATGCTCAGTCCTGCTTTATGATGAGTTACAGGTAGTGCTGTCAGTGCTGGATAGCACACACGTTGCTCATGCTGAGTCCTGAGGGTGCACTGCCACCTTCTCGGCAGGGAAACTGGTTCTGCAGTGGGTCAGACTGGGAACTTGGCCAGATCACACCATGGGCCACCAAATTCCATCCCATGGAGCCCAACCTACTGTAAAAAGTACTGCTCAGCACCCAGATTCCCTCTGGCATGATGTCAGGACACAGCAGGATAGTGTGAGCCCACTGATCTCGGCAGCCAGAAGAACCCTCCTGCTTAAGAAGAGCTCAAACTGGCAGCAAACTAAATTAGGTAATAAATTCCAAAATCAATCCAATTACCAAATGAGAGGCCAAACTAATTTCTTAGCCTGGAATGTAGATCCTGGCATTTCCCCAGTGTTCAGTACTCCAGCTCCATAATACCTGAAACCATCCACGTTTGTGCTGCTCCTTTCAATTGCTTTTCACTTCAGATTCCTTTGCAGTGTAACACAGACACTGTGACATCTGTCACAAAAGCAGAATAGCCAAATACATCATTTACTCCTATTAGATATTTCTAACACGTACAGGGCTGATACTGTGTGAACATGAGTGATAATTTGTGATGTAAACTGAAGTGAATGTTAACATATGTGGGAAACCCCAAATCCTGAACTGTACTGCGTTTATGAATGGATCAAAACAGAAAAGGAAAAAAAAAATATTTGGCCTACTTCTCCTGAAATGTGGCTGAGACAGAATTATTGGCTCTCAGGTGGCTGTGCTGGGACATCACTTGTCTCTCAGGAGGCACAAGGAACAGCACAGCCACGAATAATGAGTGTCTGTGTTCTCCCAGCAGTGTCTTCTGGGAAATGTTTACAGAAAAGGAAAATTTATATTAATCATATACAGATTACAAATAGATGAATTGATAAAACCACAAATTATTTCCCTCACAGACTGGTGCAGGGATTTTCCCCTGTTTTGCACACACACCGTGGGTTGGTGTCTGAGCAGACAGTACCAGTGTGATTACTCTTACATATATTTTCCAAACACTCAGCAGTACTAAGTCCTAAACTTTTGGTCACATTTTCCAGGAAAATGAGGTCCTAAATATTTGATCATACTTTCTAAGAAAAGCAGGGACAAAATGGGAGGTTGTCAGTAGCTACACTGGCTTCAGTGTTTTATTCCAGCAGTTTGGAACTCTTCCTTTGAACCTTACAAAAATGAAAAGCACAGCTGATATTTTTATGGAAGTTACTTTTGGGGTCGGTCTACAATATTATTTCTAAAGTAACATTATGGAAAGACAAATTTTTAATAATTGTCTATAAAAGTGAACTCTGTAAATCTACTACAATTCATGAGAAAATCTGTGAATACCCAGACCTGGCACTGTGGGGTTAATGGTTGGTCTTGACAATCTTAGAAGTCTTTTCCAACCTTAATGATCCTATAATTTTGACACCAATTTTAACCACTGTCAGTGTGCCATTCATTTGGAGTGTAAATAAAACCCACATCCTAAAGAACCTATTTGTACTCTATCCTTTTACAGCAGACTTAATTTCTGCGTGATCATTAATATTTAAGTGCTCACTAATGAAATACATCCTTGTCCAAAGTTAATAAATGGATTAATAGCTGGGATAATGAGAATTCTGGCAAGACAAGAAAATATCAGGAGGGGGAAAGAAGAAGGGGGAACCTGACAAGTTAATGATCCATTAAAGTAAATCCTGGGTCAGTTTGGATCCTGCATAGTTCATTACTGTATAATAAATTAAATTAATAGCCATGAAAACCTAGGCTGAAGAAAGAGTGGTTTTGGTTAAACTCTTGGTAGACATTTGAGCTGTTTCTTACAGGTTTTCAGTTGTCTCTTACTGAAAGGAAACTTTCTGGTATTAAAATAATTTAAGTACACAAATGAAAGCCAACCACCACCTTTGAAAGCAGTGGCTGACTGGGTGTGTCACACAAGCAGCCACCTTTACAAGTTCAAGAACCACCCAAAATAAAGACGATAAGAAATGGGAATTAAAAGTCCCATTCTGCCATTGCTTGTGTTTAAAACCATAGCATAACACAGCTTGATACACAAAATATAGTTATTTATTGGGAAAACAAGTGGTGGTGTTTGGGATGGAGAGAAGAGGTGAGTTCTCACTGATGAAGGGCACAGCTGAGGAGCACACTAACTGCTAAATCAAATTCGTGCGTGTCTAACCTTACAGGAACAGAGATACAACTGCATTGAGATCTCTTATCCTTGCATGCATCTTCAAATTCTCCTCTTTTCTCCAAAGTTCCAAGTTTTGGAAATGTTTTCTGGGTTCAGGACTCCAACTCTCAGAATCACAGAATGAAGTAGGTTGGAAAAGACCTTTAAGATCATCAAGACCCGGATATGTCCTGAGCTGTCATCAGCAAACTTCCACTATAGGTGTACTGCTGACACAGAAAAGTTTAATCCAAAACTAGTGAATCAACACAAAAAATATTTTTTTTTACAGCTCTAGATTGTTCTCGTGGAGCTTCAGTTAACATTATCCAAGCCATACTTGGTTAAACTCTTTTTCTTTTCACGACCACATTAAATTATTGATCTATTTCCAAATCAGAATGCTTTCCCTCTGTAGCAGATTCAAGCCTTACCCAGAAACAGTCTGTAAAAAGCCTCTGAAAAGGGATAACCAACGTGACCTTGAATATGTGGAGCATATAGAAGTTTAACATAATGGATCTGTTACCCAGACATGGAGCAGGAGTGGAAGCCAGCAAAGGGTACAGTAATGAGGACCTATTTTTAAACATCCACTTTTCATTTAAGAGATGCTGCTTGGCATGAATTGTGTAAAAAAGGCTCAGTTTGGAAGAGGAACCAGATGTATTCCAGGCCTATTATCACAAAGTGGGCTCGGAATAGCAGGAAAGGATGGGATAAGGTTTGAAGGACTTTGTCCCCAGGGAGTCTGAGGTTGATACAGCAAGGAACCCTGGGCTGGAGATTGGTACCAAAAAAAAGCCTGCAGGAGGGTAGGGTTGTGAGTAAGGTCAGGAAGGCACCAGAGAGAGCAGCCTTGGTCAAAGAGAGGGGGAAAAATCGTGGTCAGGTCCTACACCCACGTAATTGTCCAGGAAATGATCAAGGACCGGGTGGAGCTGGGGGACAGAGCTGGCACGGAGTCCATTCAGCTCCCCGTGCCCTCGGGGTGATTTTCCCCTCCTGGCCCACGTGTGGGTGAGTCTGGGGGCTGCCAAGAGTGGCTGAAAGGCTCATTCAGCCCTCAGCAAGGAAGGTTTGGCTCAGGGCCACGTGGCTGGGTTTGTAGGAAAGCAAAACACCAGCTCCCCTGGAAGGAAGACCCGAGACAGCTCAAACTGGAATTCAGATCCAAGCCCCAAAATGCATGGCCTGAATGCAGAAGGAGAACCCTGCTCCCAGCTAATTTTTAAAGCACCTAATTAGGGGGGATATGAATTTAATTCTTATTGCAACAGCCTTTGGGGAAAAAAAATATTTATTATATATAGGGTCAATTATGAGTCACATCTACTGGTTGACTGGGGATCAGAATGAAAATTCCCTCTCTACTCCACAAATTTAACGTCAGCCCTGCACAATGCGTTGGGTTGGAGGTGGGAGAGATCTGAGCAGGAAAAGTCTAATTTTGCCCCACACTGTACCAGGAGACACATCCAAGACGCTGCAGGGTTCTGCAATTACAGGACCCAAACCAAGATGAATGGAATGGGATGGGACTTCCTACACTGGAATGTTCTTGGGATTTTGCTCAGCCCTTGACACCGCAATCTCAAGTGATTCAACTGAAACCGTTCCCAGGAAAACAGAGTGCGTAATTTTTCAGTCTCCAAATAAAATAGCTCAGATTCATAACATATATTCTAATCCCAAAAATCATCCCTACTTCGAGTTCAAAATTATGTAAAATACCAGCATCTAATAATTAACATATATAATCAGCATGCTTAAGAGTAGTAGGAATGATAATAAGTTTTACATTTTGGTGAATGAACAAAATTATTACCAGTATCTCAAAATTTTGTGTGTAGTCTCATGTTGTTTCTCCTCGTAAAGAAATGGCAAAAGCTATTTTTAGCCAAATTATGAAAACAAAATATTTTTATACATATAGAGATATTTTGAAATACGTATTTAACAATTATATATATGTATATGTCTATTTTTAAATTGGCGTAGACCAGAACAGCTCTGACCCATTTTTTAGGGTTTTTTTTTCTTTCCCTTCTCAATAATTTGTATTTAATAGGGTTGTGCTAAAATAAACCCCAAAAGTACAATGATTGCTTTAATATACTATTCCCAAAGCTGGAATTTGGGAAGAAAACAAGTCAATGGCCAAACAACTTTTTCCTGCTTTTCATTCTTCTACATAAGGTGCATTAACTTATCTGGCCTTAGCTGAATATATCCTACTGCTGCTCCATCAGGCTGAATCACTCTCTTGGTTATTTGTTTGTTAACAATGGGCATTTTGCATGTTTTCTTCCCCTAGAATGGTGGGATTTGCTTTCAGAAATCAAGGTGGAGCAAACACTAATTGCCACAAAAATTGTGGCAAACTCCAGTACAGTTAAAACTCTGTTCAAATATTGCCTATTGAAAATAAACCAATTAATTAGAAAGGTACGGTTTAAGATGTATATAAATACTTCATGATATAATTTGCATTACTTTCCATTAATCTCTGCCCAACTATATCAGTGTATAATTATTTTAAATTTTACACTGGCCTGCTCTTTAAAAATCCAAGCCCCCTCCCAAACCAGAATATTTCTGCAAAAGATGCTACAGCAATAGTAACAATAACAGAATTTATATTAACATTTCTACACATGTAAGAATTCATATGGGGGTTTCATACACACGAAGGAAGTTGATAAAGGAGAATTTATGAAAAAAATGAACTTTTTTTTTAATGAAGTGTGTGTTGAAATCACACCATAGTTACATGGGTATGACCCTGTGTGTGCATACAGTGTTTGCACTGCTGAAGTGTTGGAAATGTCTCCAGAGTGTAAGACCATTATGTAGTCAAGCTGGGCTGCCAAAATTCTGTTTCACAATGACTTACCAAATTCTAGGGGCCTGAGAGACAAAATCAAAAACAAATTCAGATTTTTCCCTGAACTGAAACTTGCTTTAAACAAAGTGGGGTTTCAAGTATTGGCAGGTACCAGCAACCAGTGCAAAGCCTAAACTAAGGAGGAGATTGTAGTGTGATAAAATTCTTGATCACAACTCATGAATCTTATCCCAGAGGCTGTTTCCAGGACAAAATCTGCAACATCTCCTTGGGGTTTTGGTACAATTGTCCTTAATATGCAGTGTAGCCTATTCCCAGTATGTTAAAAAAAAGATTTGGTTGACTCTTTGGTTGTCAAAAGAAAATCTCACTCCTTTCCTTCTGCAGCAGAATGTGTTTAAGCACAGGGGAAATGAGCAGGGCTACAGAAATTTTCCATTAGTCCTGGTATTGAAATTCAGTGTCCTAAATTTAGTGCTCTCCCTGGCACCTGGGCACCCTCTTCCATCCCACAGCATCCAAATATTCCAGAAAAGTGGGGAAGGACACAGAAAGACCTTTCCCCCATAAAACACTCAGCTCTTGTACCCTGGGAGCAGGCAACTCTCCTGGGCCCCTAAGATCCACTCCTTATACCCCCTGAGTTTAACGAAATAAGAAGGCTCATTGTGTAAAATAGTGTTAAACACCATTTCTTTCCAACTACAGTTACATGAAAGATGAAAGGGAGAACTGCCAGCTCTTAGATAATTGCCTGTGTTATGAGCCTTCTGCCCCTTTTTAAACAGGAATTTAGCCATTATCAAAGGTCAGCTTTCAGGCTTTCCACAGAGAAGTTTATAAAATAGCTATAAAGCCAAATTCTAGCTTGTGCTAAGTCTATGTTAGGCAAATTTTATAAGAAACATTTTGAACAGTCCTGTACTGCTGGGTCCCAGATGATTTTCTTCTGGGACCAATGCAAAAAAAAATTATTGCCTCTTAAAAATCCTTTTAGGACAGGTCATTCTTGCTGGTATTTAGGCCTTTTATTGAGAGAAGATTAATATAAATAATTTCTTAAATGTGAGTTATGACTTTTTCATCATATCACCGTTCTTTTATTAGGAAAACCCCACAGTAACCTATAGGGAGGTGTGTAAGTTCATTGCTGTATGATGTGGAGAGGAATACCTCCAAACAAAAGGTTATTACACTACCAGAAACACCATCAGAGTGGAACTGTGAGGCCAAAAGACCCAGAGTGAGTATTCATTTTAATGATGTTTGGGTGTCTAAACTCCCAGGCTGGCTTTAAAAACCTGAGGCCAGAAAGCTGCAGAGAGATCAGACAAGGAAAAGGCTTGTAACAAGGAGAGGCTGAGCAGCCTGCTCTGATCTGAGCTCCTCTGAAGTCTGTTGTTCAAATTCAGCTCCAATGTTTTGTTTTGACCCATTTATAGGGGTTGTTTTGCATCTAGTTACCCTTGCAGTCAGTATATTGCGATTTGTAGGTTTTGCAGCTCTCTGGCACACACGAGCCCTGTGTATGTTGTTGTGTTGCTGTGGGTGTTGCTACGACGCAACAATAATTTTTAAATTATTTTTTCTTGAAACATCCACTCAGTGAAATGCAACACGAATTGAAATTATTCTGAAATATGGCAATACAGGCAGTATCCAGGGGTATAAATAATAGCTGTTTCCTAGGAACTGGATAACCCTGTCTCCACTGGAACAGCAAACATCCTAAACTGGGAATTAATGAGAGGGTATGGATCCAGAGCAGTACGCGTGACAGCAATCAGAGTAACAGGGCTCACAGGAGCTCTGAAAATGAAATAAGAAAAGGGCAGTGGGCAGGACAAAGTGCTGGAAGAACACCCAGCTGCAGTGCCAAAGCCCTGGAAGCACAGCAGACACAGCCACGGCTCTGTGGGGAGGAGAAATAGGAAAATCCATGGAATAGCCTGTGGATATGCAGTGTGTGCTGAGAAAGCATTTTAAACATACTTTCCATGCAAGGAGTACTTATTGAAAATATTCTGCATACTTGCAGAGGTGGAGTGAACAGGTCTGGAAAATTCCCAGCACCTCTAACCACGGAGTGCCCACAAGCACAGAGGTCTTTGGGGACCCTGGATGTGGCTGCTGCTCCGCTGACTCTGCCCTTCCTGAGCACCTCAGTTAAAAACCCAGTCTGTAATGAACCCCCCATCCCCTTTCCTCCAAGCAGTGTAAATTCTGGCTGCATTGTTGAGAAGTAATTTTATTTCACATTTCTATACAGCATTTTACACGTTCCAGGCATCGAGAAGACACTGATTCAGCTTGAAAGGGCTGCAGTGAAGTGCGTGGGTAATTATAATTCTTATCCCTCTGCAAAATGCTGGAGAAATTAAGAGAATTGTCCCCAGAGAGTATCAAAGCCAGACTGAGGACTCAGGGCTGCAGGTAATATCCTGTGTTCATCCAGGAAAACCAGCTCTTGCATTGGGCAGGAGGCAGGGAAGGACAGGGCCTGTGGGAAGTAGAAGGGCTGAAATATTTTTCTAGATACAGCAATTTAAGGATAGTTCTTCACAGTTCTGATTTCTTTTTCCCTCTCATTATGACTCACACAAAGTAAATTACATGGTGAATTCTGCTACTATGCAGTTATGGGACTGTTTAGTGTGTCTGTTTAAAGAAAATAAACCATAAATGTGTGTTGAACCTGGAAAACCCCGTAAGCTATCGAGTTCACAGAGCTGTTCCTTTATGTGAGTGGGGTCTGCCCACAGCTTGATGAATATATTGCCAGATTGAAAAGGAAAAAAATCCTTAGTGTGGCAAAAGCTATGAAGGTTCATATGATTTGAATTAAATTCAGATAATAACAATTCTTGGCTTGGTGGTGTTTGGAATGAAAGTTTGAAATTCTCCTCAGAGACTTTTCTCAGTTTAACTTTAAATAACAGTTATGACTGAGTCCTTTCAGGGGAAGAAAAAGAGTTTAAATCCTTTGCTAGAGCCTCTTGCCCCTTTCAAATTCTATTTCCTTTTAAAATTATATTTAGAGATAATAGGAGGGGTGAGAGCCAGCAAGATAGACATCTGCACAGAAATGCTCACCTCTCTGTGTATCACACTCTACAAATACACACCTTATAAATAAAGATCTATTTCTCAGTGTGTCTGTGGATAAGGCATTTCATGTTCACAGAATCCCAGAATATTCTGAGCTGGAAGGGACCCACCAGGATCCTCTCTGGAGTGAATGGTCCATAAATTGTCTTACTGACACAGCCATTTGATCAGGCAAGGTCCTGAGCACAGATAAAGTCGCTTTACTGTTGAAATTGGGCATTTGCTCTTTCCCAGGTGATAAAAACCTTTAGAAATCCATAGCAAGCGCTCAAATCTGATTTGAAATAGTATCACTTCTCAGTCAATTCATGTGAACACATTTCACTGCAGTGGTAGCAACACAAATATTTTTCCACAATTAAGGCCTGGCAGCTGAGAAAAGCACAGGGGGAAGGAAGAGCCAAACCAATGTGATGCTATAAACACACTCCCAGCATCCCAGTGTAACTTAGAACAGCCCCCCAGAAACCATAATTGATGTTGGCAATGACACCTTCAGTAACACCAGAGATCAGAGACGTGCCGTGTCCTTGATCAGCCCCTCCCACCACTGATATTCCCTCTTTTCTTCAAGTTCCAAGTTGGTCTATCCAAGGATTTCCAGGTAAAGGAAACCTTCAGCCCTCCTGTTTGACAGCCTCGAAGCTGTTTTGTGGTAGAGGCAAGTTATTAAAATGCACCACTGGCACCAAACTGCTCTCAGATCACAATGCCCATTGTAGTTACAAAGGGTTTAGCAACAGTGAGGAAAACAAATAACTCACAATGGAGGACATTGTTTGTCCACAATCACGTGGTTTTCCTGGTTTACGTACATGGAAATGCATAGTTTCCCTCACTACACTGCACCAGGCATTGCCAAAAATAATTTACAAGGAAGTAAATTCAAACAAGCCATGAATAAGGGAGTAATTCCTTTCCAAACAAAGGCAATTGTGCTACAATTTATAATTGGCGGGGGGGGGAGGAATTTCTTCTGCCAGTGTTAAACAAACAACTCCCACTGCTGGCCTTTTGAATTGCTCGGTTAAAAACACAGATCCATCCCCTCAAATTTGTGCATACTTTTACTCAATAACCCTTCCTCAACCCCAAATGTTGCAGATGTGTTTCAGCAGCTGTCCTTGCCTCCTCTGCAGTGCAAGTGTAAGGGGTGAGGATGTGTATGAGTGCCCTCTCATCGACTCAATACAGATCGCCTTCCAGGTTGCTGAAATGTGCTTAAAAACCCTGTTCTGCCCTGAACACCTGGCTGCAGACCCACTCAGCACTGTTTCCTTTCCAGAGGACGTTTCCTGATGTGTTACCAAACGTTTTGTGACACTGCTGATCAGATTACCTGCTAGAAAGAAACCACTTCCATATTGGCCTGGTCAGGAGGCAGAATCTGTTCTCTTTATCCAATGAGTTCGAGTTTGCTTCTCAAATTCTCCCCTAAAATACCATTTTATTGGTGATCCATCTTGCACTGTTCAGCCTAAGCTTTGGGGGGAAGGAAAGGAGAAATCAAGGACATGTGCCAGTGTGATGGAGGTAATAAGGGACATGTGCAAGCAAAATGTGCCTGAGTGATGCTGAACCCAAACTCACTGTGGATATGGGACTAATCCTTCCTCCAGATGCACTCAGGCTTTAGTCAGAACCACCAGAAACCAACACAAGGGAAGTGGCAACAGGGCACACTGAGGGTTTCCCAAAATACCTGCAGGTGCCCTGCTTCTCCTGAGAACAAAACCGTTGTCCCAGGTATCTCACGGTGTGGTCTGATCCAATTCCTCTACAAGGCAGATTCTTTGTGCTTTATCTACTGCTCTGCAGGGCCTGTGACAAAAGTGGTGTGCAAGCAGCCCTGCTGCCACTCTGAGAAGCTCACTCACACCCCTAATATTGCCTTTTTTTCTTCTGATTTTCTTCTGACTCCAATTAAATGCCAGTTTGTGTAAATAAGATTCTATTTATAAGCCTTATTAGAGCAAGGAGAGTAACTCTATTTCCACTAAGGTTTAAACACGTGTGATGCTCGACAGGAATAGATTCAAGCACCTGCTTCAGTCTGTTGTGCTGAAGTGCAGCTTCCAATGGTGAAAGGACACCAGGGAAAAAAAGGCGCTTTTTTTTGCCTCAGTGGTCATTCTTTTGTTATTGTCCAGAAAACGTCTTTCTTGGGAAATATCTCAGACACACATTACCAAGCCCTGACTGAGTCTATTCTATTGTTCCAGAAGAACTGGAAATACAATGCATTATAGATAATGGCATTCAAGATGAAGGGAAGGTAGCTTAAGGAATGCTTATACAAAAAAACAAACAAACAAAAAAAACCCCCCAACCACACCACTAAAATTATTATTAAAAAAAAAAAAGGGGGGGAACAAAAAAAAGGAACACACTAGCCTGAAATTTATCCTAATCTGTAAATGGGATTCATGGGATTCTACATTTCCCATCTCCTTTGCTAAGAAAGCTGTGCAAGGTGTCTGGAGTCTGCACTGAGAAACCTGTACAGTATTTCCAGTGGGAAGAAAACTTCCTGGTTTTGTAACCCAGGATAGCGAGACAAGAGATCAGACCAGAGCAGAAGATAAAAAGGAATATAAAGTGAATTTGTTCATAACAGAACCATAGAACATTCTGAGTTGGACAGATGATGCTTCCAGTCAAAAGAATTTTTCCTGCTTGTATTATCCTACCATGACCCTTGATTCCAACAATAATATCCATAATTTTGCACTGAAAAGTTAATTTTGCAGAATTACAATAGCAAATATATCACCTATTATTATACTCCTTCTTTTGTGTACTTTTACATTTCCTATAAATGAACAGAACCTATCTCTGTGTATGAAATATATCACAAGGCTGTGTTTAAAGATTTTTCAAACTATTTATGAAATTCATCACTTAAAAGATTACAATAGGCTGATACTGATAAACACTATTACTTGTTTAATTTTGCCTCCAATGAGGATTTGCCATTTTGGAACATCCTATTTTCAGTCAAACAGCTATTGACAACGTACATAACTCACCTAATAAGCTCTTGTTTGTTCAACAAATGTGACTGGTTACAGAATATTTCTGTAACTTTATATAGTACCTAGGAGTTGAAATGGCAAAAAAAAGTTCATTTGGATATCTGAAAAGATATAAAACATACTGAGAAACAGACCATGTTTTTTATGGTCAGGTTCTCCTCTATCACAACATCTTTCAAGAAAACCTTAAAAAATTGAATTCAAAATATTTTAATTTATATTTTAAAACTTCAATTTACCATTTTGATAAGTGTGTTATTAATGCTATAGATCACATCAGAAGAGATTTGGTGTTATTTCCTATTCAAAAACCGTTTATTTTCCCTGGAATGAGATTTTTTTTTCCCCTTTCCTATTTATAATTACACATACAGAGGGTTCCCTTGTTTCAATAACAGGAGCAATTTCCAGTAGTAGTGATGGTGTGTATGTGTGCATAATGAGGGGAAAAAGGCAAATTATGGCAGAGTTTAAAGGTTTTATTGTCTTTGATATGCACGTGCTGCTGCTATTGAGGTGGCTACCGGGCGCTTTGCAGGAATATCTGCACCAGAACAGACCCTGCAGCTGGGAACCTGTAGACTGGTCTCATTTATCATTCAGAGAAAGGAAAATGAGAGCTATTTGAATATCTCATGGCAAAATTACTACTAAAGTTTTTACAGTACAAATGTAAGCAATCATTAGCTCTTCCCACCTTCCACTGCTCTCGCTGAGAACATTTTGATTTCTTCAGGAGCCGTTTCCAGCTCAGGGGTGAGCACTGGAGGATGATCTGGTTTGGAGAGCAGATCACCAACACCACCCTGGGGCTCCAAGGACAGAGCTGCCTCCCCCAGAGATTGCTGCTGCTGCCCCTGAGCCAGTTACAGGGAATTTTGGTGGCTGCATCTATCACAAACAGAGAAAAAAAAAAAAAATCAGTGTTTCGCCGTGTAAGTTCAAAAGCAGTACATGGCTTTTTTAATCTGAGCCCTGGCTTCTGGTGACACAGAGGGGTGAGGGGCATGGGGTGTACCAAGAGTGTTTCTGTGAAGAAGAAAGAAGTGCAGCAGGTGTTTTCTCTATTCTCTGTCATCCCTCTTAAAATGAGTTCTTTTAAGAGTTTTAGTGAGGTAGGTACTACCAGTGCAGCCTTAGGACATAAAAACAACTTTAACTAAAGAAGAAATGCCCTGGGTGCCTGATTTGATCACCCTAAGATGTCCTTTAATAAATCCAGCTTTATAAAGCAAGCGGCTCCGTGAGCTGGGGAAGCTGGCAGAGCTGGGCAGTGGGATGGCAGGCAGGTCCCAGCTGAAGGCACCTGCCAGGTGGGGAAGGACCCCCTCACTCAGCAGGAAGAGCCCACCAGACTCATCATCTCCTTCACCTCCATCAAAAGGATGTGAAGGGGCTGAGAGGGGTCAGAGGAAAGCCAGCCCGTGTATCCCAGCCACCACCTCCAGTGTTTGCAAGAGACCCCCAGAACCGCTGTCTGTGTCCTCCCACTGACGAGCCCTTTCCCTGTTTGTTGGCAAAATGGGCAGGGGAGTCTCCAAACACTGTGAAAATACAGGCTGGGGCTCTGCCTCTAACGCAGAATTTTAAGAGTACATCCTTTGCTACAAAAGAATTTGTTTTATAAACCTCTCCACACACACCCAGAGCAAATGCAGGACCTGCATGAGAACTAATATCTTGTGTTTGCAATCAGACACTGTCTTCTTCTGCATAAACCACAAGCAAGTGTTAGCTGGAGAGCCTTCATGAGGCACAGTTATTTGATTGAGGGGCAGGGCAGCAGCCCCAGCACAGGTCTAATGGTTCCACTGCTTGTTTGGGGTTTTTCCATTTCCTTCTACCCTCCTCTTTTCCGTTTCTCCCAGCAGCAAAAGGGTGCTGTGCTGCCTCCTGAGAGGGTGAGTGTGTGGAATCCCTGCTCTGCGCAGAGTCCCTGGTGTTGACAGCTCCTCCCCTTTGCATAATTTCTGCTGGAAGTAGCCTCTGGCTGGGGTTTGTGCATGGCTGTAGATGTGGGCAGTCAGAGAGAAAACTGCTTTTCTTGATTGCCTGTAAGTGGTGGTACCACGCTTCAGCCTCTAAGTGATATCACAAGAAAACCTTTTTTTGTTGATGTATCTGTTTCAGAATGCCAATCTCATTAAAAAAAATCACACCACTTTTAAATCACATCACAGTGATTTAAAAATTGTTTTAAAGACAGACATTAAAGCTTGTTTTAAAATTAAGGACTTAATAATTTTTTAAAATAAATAAACATATTTAGAGATGATATAGTGAAAATTAAGGAATAGCATTCTTTGTGCAGCACTAAGAATGGGCAGGTTTGGGAAAACGACATTCTGTGTTGCATTTAACTCTAAATAATAATCAAGGCAAGGTTATGGATAGCTGCCTTGTTTTCTCTAATCCAGATATATCTCACTTCAAGCTCTGAAGAATGTTAAAAACACATTAAGTAGAAAATTACTGAAATGGCTAATTAAGTTTTATCGAAGAACACATCTGCAAGTATACATGCACTGGCAGCTCTTCCATCAGGAGTTGGTCTTATTACAAAAAGTAGAAACCAGTCCTTGTGGGGAAAATCAGGCAGTTACTTCAAGAAGGAAATATTTATACATTATTAAAGGACTGATTTTTCAAAATCCTGATGTTAATTTAATGAAGATGGAAATCATGCCCATATTCACCCATCTGTTTGATGAAGGCTTTGCTGAATATTTCAGGATGGAGAAATTGCCTTCTTTCAACACCATTAGAGAGGCTTAGTCAAAAGCAGGTGCTACAGAAAATTATTTTAGTGGATTACTATCCCCCATTTTCCACTTAGATTAAAATAATTTAGCGTGGAAGAAATGCATCTTGCAGTTCACCTCATGAAATCCTGTGCTACAAAAAGAGTTCATCTCTCCGTTGGGCTGGAGGTTGAAATCCAGGTTCTTCTCTTCCCCTGCACTTCTGAGTGAGCTTTGACAAGTCAGTTTTGGCTGTACCAACAAACCCTGGGGTCAGTGGAGCCTGCAGACACATTATGGCTTGGGAAGGGCTGTGTCATAGGGGTAATAAAAGATTACAAGTTCTCTGTTGTCACGATTATTGCACTATCTGCACCTTTTCCATGGGGTTCCATGGGATGGGGTCAGCCCCAGCCTGTGCAGCTGCATCCAGTGCTGCTCATCCATGTGTGATGTGTTCCCTGCAGCCAACCCAAGGTCTCTCCTCACCCTTCCCACGAGGGTGGCACCTGTGAGGATCAGCTCGTGCTCTTTCCTACATCCCTCCAAACCATCCAGCCAGGATTTGCAAAGCCTCTCAAGGCGTGTTTGAAAGGAGAATTATCTGCTTTTAGCTAGCTGGAAAATACCAGGCACTGGAATCCCTCCAAGAATCCTTTCTTTATGAAGTAAAATATTTGGAAAGTACATTTGCGATCAATTTAAAGGAAAGGCACATTTTATATTAAAACCCTCATACTCTGGTTAAAACACCACTTTGACTATTATTTTCTAAAATGGAGTGTTACGAGATCCAAGTACAATATACTGTGGCTCGCAGAGCAGAGTTAATAAATAGGATAAAGTTTCAGCAATGCAAGTTGAGATTCTGCTTCTCTTTGATTATTTCCCTTTTTATCCTGACCCGTGTTGCTATGAAGTAAAAAGAGTATGAATCACAGTAAATTTTGAAGATGAAAGTTGGGCTCATAGTTATGAAAAACAGAATCTGAGACTGGTTTTTCCCAAAGCAGGTCTAGAATCCTAAAGAAAAAGGGAGACGGTTTCCAAAGCTGCTTATCAGAGTAGTATTGGAGAACTGCTGGGCTTGTAGCCTTTCAGAAATTTCTGACATTTCAGGGGGTTAATGCCCATCAAAACCTCACCAATCATTTTGAAAGACAAATCCCACAGAACAAGTAGTGGAAAACTCCTCCCCTAAAAGACAAAATTACTTTTGAAATGTGCCACTCTTTAGAGTTCTTGGCCTAGATCAATTCAGAGGCAGGTTTCAGTGAATAAGCACTGACTAATGGCAGTGCCTGACTCATGTATCTCTTGCAATGATGTTCCTTGTGCAGTTTCAAACAAAGCCATAACTTTCCCCCTCATGACATAAGGCAGAAACTGTTACTGCTACAGGTATAAATCCACAAAAGTCTTTAAATATTTTTAAAAGCAAGTAAAATAAATCTGATTGTTTATTTTAACCTTTCTTGTTTTACATGTGCTGTGTTGGTTCTATCTGAAATCTAAGAGAGGAAAATAAACCATGCCAGGCTTTGGCCGTGCTGAGCCTGGTGTTTTATGGCTTTCTGAAGTAAAGTGTTCTGCATTAAAGGTGCTAAGTGAAGGGAAGATGTAGCATTGTTATTGCAGTGGGCATTCTGATTCTTTGAAACGGCAGAGAGTGGATGACAAAAATGAGAGCTCCTTACATTACACCTCACTGACATCTTGCACTTCAGAGGATGAGCTCACCCAGCACTGGCACGTGTTGATCCAGCGGGTGCTCACCCAGCCCTCATTAACTGCAGCACTGTGCTTGCAAAGAGCAGAACAAAAAATAACATATCCAGCAGCAGAAAACGCAGCAGTAATTTAGGCCAGGGCACTTGGGATTCCAATGAGAATTCAGGGACAGACAGCCAGACTCTTGTAAAATGTGTTTGCGGGGTCTGTTAATGACCATGAGTAGTTGTAGTGGACATGGAGTTTTCTATCTGAGCACGGCCAGGAGCACAGCCACCATCCTGTTATTAGTTGAGTCATGACTCAAAAAACGTGCTTGTTCATGGCAAGAGAACCCTGATTTTGGAGTCAGGGCAGCACATCCAGCCCCTGAGCCTCCCCTGCGTGTGCTGAGGACATTCCAGTCTGTTTGCTGCCCACACTGGCAGCCCCTGAGGTGCTTGCAAGACTGCCAGCAAGGCTCGAGAGCAGTTCCAGTGTCTGCGGCCAGAAAACAGGCATATTTTACATATCCTGGGCTCCAGTCTTCCAGATTTAGTGGTGGCTGAGGCATGCCTAGGTGAGGGGCACCACCAGCATCCAGGGGAACTCCTTTCTGGGTTGCTCCATTTCCAAACCTGTGGCTGAGACAGAGCCCAGTGTTCCTCAAGACAGGACCTTTCACAAAAACCTCTTTCTTGTTTGCCACCACCTGCAGCAAAGCTTGGCAGTCAATGCATTTTTACAAACAGCCTTCCAAAGTGAAAAACTAAAAGCTATGATAAGCACAATTTGTCTTGGCAGCACCTGGTACCACCTTGCAGTGCCACAAAGCCTACAGGGTTCTGGTCCCACGTGTTTGATCCCTCCTGTTAATTCCTGCTTTGCTCTTCTATTGGCTCCACCAGAGCATTCACACTGGAATCCACACAGAGGGGTGACATGTGACAGCAAAGACAAACACTTTGGGTCTGCTTGTTCCTCTCTCAATGCCTCCAATAGTTTCTTCCCTGGACAGATAGGCCTGTTCTTGGCAAAGTCAGCAGGAGAGTAAGGGTAGTCCTTTCCTGAGACAAGTGCAATCACTCTTGGGAAGACTTAGAAAAAGTAGTGGCTATTTGTCCTACCTTTTCCAGTATATCTTGCTCAACCCCTTCTGAAAATACCCAGTGTGAGTCCTCTTATCACGAGAATCACTGCTAAGGGGTGTGGTCCCACTTAGAGATAAGGAATAGGAGTAATCTGGGGAGAGATGTGGAGGAAAAGTGAGGTTACCTGCAAGTCCCATAGAGCTAAATAACCAAACCTGGCCATGGATTTGCTACAGAGAGAAATGGGGATTTGGGGAATCAGAAAGCTTGGCAGAAAGGCCTCACGTGGGGGACACACAGAGAGGACAGAAGTCCATTGTTTGAGGTATGTGGAGCTGTGAGCACTGGGACATCTCCAAAGAGCAGAGGGCATGTTGTCCAGAGGCCAAACCTCTTCTTTCCTTGTCACAATTCTGACACAGAGCTGTCCCTTGGGAGACTGGGGGCAAGGTGAATTCATTTAGCTGGTGGTTTCAGGTAGACCACCAGCTTAGATTCCTGCAATCAAAAGACCCCAAAAGTTTAATTTGTACAGTAGGGCTGGGAGCTAAATCCACCTGAGGCAAAGCCTCTAGAATTCCCACAGCCACTGCTTCCAGCAACATTGTGCTGGTGCTGGGCCATGGCCTGGGCAGCATTTATTCCCATCCCTGCACTGAAACCCATCCCAGAGCAGCCAGACCGCCAGGCACGGGCAGGCAGACCCCAGCCAGCCACAGAAACCCCAAATACCAGCAGTTCACAGCTCCTCGAGCCCAAGGCAAGCAGAAATCAGCTTTTGGTGTGTGTAATGTGATCCAGACCCCACCTTGTCTAGGACAAGGAACAAGAAGAGGCAGAGTCTCAAAGAACCAAGATAACTTCAAGCCTGGAGAGATCAAAGTGCCTGCCAGGAACCCAGCAAATCCCGTGCTCCCAAAGCATCCACCACACTCCCCAGCCTTAGACTCCCATAATGAGAATAAATGCAGCAATGCATATTCAAACAGCCTGCAGATGAGGTTGAGATAAAATTTACATGAACTCTGCACCGTTGGTGTTACCAGGTAAAGGTTTGAGAAGAGCTGTGATAAAACCTGAAGTTGTGGAGAACCCGAGAGCAAACTCAAATAACTTCAGCACTGGCAGATGCAGTAGATTGTATCAGGAATTTTAAAGAAGTATTTAAGATCACCTTGATTATTAAAACCTATGGGGCTGCACTAAGGATCAGCCAGCACAATTTTGCTCCTAAAACAAGCATTTGTATTCCAGGCAAGGGGAATTGGAAAAATGAAAATCTGAGCTCACCTAGTCTTGAACACTTTGTCTTTTTTGTCATCTCACTCACCACATTTCTTGCACTTGATGTGAAACTCCAGAAGTCACTGCAGATAGATGAGATATACTATTGCAAATAGCTTCTATGCCTGTTGTAGGTGTGTGTATATTCCCACATATCTGCCTCTGGAGCTCTTCATCAATGATGAAATTTTTATGGATACCTTATTCCTCCCTGTCTGGATTTAACAATGTTTTTCTTGGATAACGTGCAGGAAAGTACATTTTGCCCTGAAAATGGCAAATCTTCCAATCCTGCAGAATATTACCGAGCACTGAGGATACAGAGAACTTGTCAGGGATTAAGTCAAGAGCAAAAAGCCACTGCAGAAAGCTGGACACAAACCCCAGGCTGTGTGCAGGGATTCTGCCAACCCAGGCTGACACTCAGCACTGAGCACTGAGCCCAGGCTAAGACTGAGCTGGTTCAGGGTTCACTGAAAATGTCTTTCATAGCCGCACAAACAGCCCAATACAGGCAGAACCTTGGATTCAGCTTTAAAAGTCTGTAGATCTCCAAAAAAAGCAATTTTTTCTCCTTGCCAGCTCTGTGCCAAAGATGGAGCTAACAATTATCAAGGTTTGAAATTATTTTATTTCCCTTAAAGACAGAATTAGTGCATAGATGGAGATTCAAACACCCAAACAGCACAGCAGTTAAGAATAACAGCTATGAAACCGTCATGGAATTTATATCATCAGCTAATAGTGCCAGGTTTGTAACATGTTGCCTCTTTATAAAACCAGAACATTCAGTAGTGTCTTGAAGTTTTAAGCTTTGGATACATTTCCTCTTCTTTTTACAAATGCCCCCAGCCAGTAGAAATGTATGACTGTTTACTTTTTAATGGTTTTTTTGCTTCTTTTTTTTTTTTTTTTTCTTTTTTCCCAAACTGTCAAAACAATTACCTCATTGGAAGCCACGTCTCAGCATAGAGACTGGAATGACGAGTGATTCTCTTTCGTGGACAACAACGTGAGCCGTTCAAGCTGGCTACCCTTGGAGAACAGCTTGCTGCAGGATGATGTGGGAGATAACTGATAGCACTGACTCCTTTCCATGTTACAAAACAGGTCGATGCTTGTGAAGGGACCAACCTGTTGTTTTGAATTAGACACAACGGAAGGAAGGCAGCGACTTCTGGGAGTAACAGCAGACCAGGAAAACACGTTTCTGCAAGGTTTTGATTTCCTCCCACTGGTGTCCTTGAAACGGAGAAGAGACAATTATAACACCCATGACAAAACAGATGATTTTATAAGAGCTCAGCTCAGAGTGCGTGAGTCCAAGCTCCTTTCAGTGTGGAAAAGGCAACAGACTGGTTTGATGACGTGTCCTTGAGCATGTTCCCCCCTTTTATGCCATTTCTGTGGGATTTTTTTCCCCCAATACTGTGGAAGGGTTGTGAATTACCCCTTTGCTGAATCTCAAATGATTGCAACCTCTCTCTTGCTCTCCTCGCAGGAGGAACAGAAGCTTTGCCACACCTGGCTGCTCCCAAACTCCCAGGCTGGTAAAATGTCAAGGTTGCACAAGGATAAGAGCCAGGGCCTGATGCTGCAGGCTGGAGCACAGCAACTGTCCCAGGGCCATCCAGGAGAGCGTGAGCCAAGCACGAGCACTGGCACCAGCCCAGCGCCGCCTCCCAGCTCACGGCAGCCTTGCCCAAACTCGGATGCAGGCAGATGTGTGTCTCAGCTGGGAGACTGCAAACACCGGGGCCACATCTTGCTTTAATTGATAGATCTCTGACAGGCCAGGGCCCTGACAGCTGCTCAAGGCTTCTCCTGAATCCTGCTCAGCTCTGGAGTGGAGCAGGCAGGTGGAAAGTCACACACAGTTTAAATTAACCTGTTTCCCACCGGGCTGCGATGGAGAGGTGCCCAGAAAACCAGCACAGGTCTCTGCCCAAGCATCTCCAACAGCACAGGGCAAGCTCTTGCCACCCCTCTTTTCCCTGTCAGGATTAAGCTGCTCCATCTGCCCTCCTGCTGGGGAGGCGTAGCAGGAGCAGAGGCAGGTGCTGCTCTCAGCAATACCCTCACCAGCCATTAACACACACCAGGCTAGCTAAAGGGACAGGAGGTCACAGCACAGCACCCACAGCTCCACCCAAACACGTTGCCTAAGCTTGGATTACACTTAGCTGTCACTAAATACCTGCGTGGAGCTACATCAAATGGAAAACGTCTCTTAAATGTCTTTTTTAAGTGGGCTTCAGTGTTTGGCTTGAGGGAAGTGGCTCTTGAGGGTGTTTACACAAGGCCAGATCCTGTCCCAGAGCACAAAAGTCACCAAGGTTATGCCTCAAGGAAGTGCAAGAGCAAAGAGGAAAGCTTGAGCACTGTGACTCATCAACATCAAAGTGACCCTTTAAAGAAGAGCTTGCAGACCATAATTAATGGACTGGAAATTATTTTGAAACAACACTAGATGAAGCAGAGTGGTTTTAGATGTATTTTACGTGATCACATGGTGGTAACTCGAGTGTGCCCACAAAGGTCAGCAAAAACATTTCCACTGACCTGCAAGAGGCAGATGGCAAAGAGACCAAGAGCCCCAAGGAGGTGTAAACTGAAAAAAAATTAATGCACACGTTTTTGAACTTCCCAGCCACGGTGGTTCATAATCCGTGTTCAGCACGAGTGTTTAATCCTGGGAAATGCCAGGCCCTGAGGAGGAGAGCTGAGCCCTCACAGGACCTACTGAGCTGTTCCCGGCACCCTCAGTTGAAAATGTTGGCCTTAATTGTTTAAATACATGCAGAAATAGCCTTCAGCAGAGTGAATGTCTGCTCACCTGTACACAAATACAGGGGATTTGGGCAAACTATGAAAAGAGATCATGTAACAGGAAGGTGAGCTGTCTTTTTCTCCAGTGGTTAAATGGCCCCAATTCTGCCCACCCTTAGTTAGTAAATCAAAATTTTAATTTTCTTTTTTTTTTCACAAGTTTCCAGAAAAAGTGACGCTAGTGTTTCTGGTTTAATGTCTTATTTACAGAATGAAATTATGTGGATTTTGCCTTAATAAACTTCATTAGTAGTAGTGTTTACCAATAAACTTTATTATTGAAGTGCCTTCAGAAATGAGAAGTTGCCAGGTAGGTTTACCCATCACTGCTAATATTTGTCTTGGATTTCTCATATCCTAAACCCAAGAATTCTAGGATGTTGAAGGTTAATACCTATCAAAGTGAACACCACCAAAAGCACCTATAAATCCAAGAGCTCATTAAAAGGTAAACCATTGCTATACTTTCTGAGGTACTCAGAAAATAAAAAAAACCCAAACAAACAAAAAATCCCAAACAACAACAACAACAAACCAACACCTTCATATGCTGACTCTCTCCCAATGAGTGCTGCATCCTCTCATGACCAGGGAAGGTTTTCAAAGTTCTTTCCAAGTCTGGAAAACCTGGACAGACTCAGGTTTGAGGCTCCTTAAGAACTGTTGTGTGCTGTTTTCCCTCCCACTGTCAGCCCCCAGGATTTTGATCACCTCCTTGCCCACAGGACACAAAAATCTCATGGCTCAGCACAGGTCACTGTGTTCAAACGCCAGAGCTCAGCAAAAGGCAGAAGGAATTTTGCCAACCTTGGCTGAGTTCTAAAATTCTGAGGTTTTAAAAGTCTCACTGCATTTGAATGTGTGCAGTAGGTAGTGAACAAAAACCTTTTCTTCTGGTAGATGTTAAGACACTTTTAAAATATAAAGACAGGCAGAGAAGAGAGACATCTGAATAAGTCTCTTCCAGATACTAAATATTACATTTCTGACTTTTCCTCTCCAAGTCATCCAAAAAGCAACAGTAAAACCATTCAGAATCACTGGAGATAAAATAAAAAATTTCTCTGCAAGCCAAAAATACAATAAATGTATAGAAAATTAACCTTTACCTGCAAAAAAGGCTACATTTCCACAGTTCTCAGTATTTCATTCTCAGTATTTGTGTGGGGCTATAAGGTAAATCAGCCTGAAGAGCTGACACTGGAACAGCTGCCAGTCCTGCCAGGAAACGCAGTGACCATAATGGCCTATGACTGGAACAAATGCAAGACACAATAGATAATTCTTAACCTAAAGTACAGGACTTGTCCAATTAGGAAGAGCCCTTAAATCAGGCACTGGCAATTACTCTCAATGTTATAGAGCCTCAGTCTCTCTGGCCAGAAATGTAAATACTGTCCTCTAATTGGGAAGAAAAAATAAAGTAGAATTGTTGAAGCTATCTTAATTAACTGCAGCATCTGGCAAGGATGTTATTTACATAGGCTGAATTTCACAGCAAAATCGTTCTGTCAATAATTCCTTGTGCCTTCTTCAGCTACAGAACTCTCCTTCCCTATCAGGCCACGTATCATCAGTTCTCTCCTTCCTGTCTCTGTATACTCTACACTGATATCTTTGGCTCTGTAATTAGAGGATTGTATCATTGTGCTTTGACTTTTTTTCTTTGTATACAGACACTAATTAGATTCAGAACCCAGCAAAGACCGTCAGGAACCTAGAGTAATTTGGCTAAAAAAAACCACTCTATAATTTCAACTCTTTCTCGTATCTTTATTATCTAAATTTCCTTCATTTTTTAAATAGCAAATTACTGTAGAGAAGGGCAATTGCTGTTTTATACTAAACTTAGCCCATCAGTGAGGTTAAACCTTCCTAAGAGATTTCCTGAAGATGTGTCAAAGCCCTCTCAATAAAAACACAGCCTCCTAGACCCTCAGGTCATCATCTGGATGGTCAGGAGAGCTGGTCAGTTTTCAGAGGGGAAGCCACGATGTGGAGGAGATTGGGCTGGTGATTCAGCAGGAGGCACTCTGAAGCAGCATTGATGTGGTGCCCTGGAAATGTATTGCTGTTGGAAAGCCTGACTGTTGGCTGGGATGGAAAACCTCACGACCACTTCTGGTGATTAATGGAACTGGAATGGAAAAATTAAAGGTCTTGTTCCACCTTTGACAAGAGCAGGGCTGTTAAGCTGAGTCTTGTGGCCAAATTCCAGGTAGCTGCATTCAGCCTACCTAAATACTCCTAAAAGTTATATTTGAATATACTGTATTATTCTTAACTTCCTACCCTCCTCTGGCATTTCTTCATGCAGCTGAACAACAGCTCCATTGTGGCCCTGAGCAGCACTGTGATTGCATGGGGTGAAGAGTTTTTGGTGTGTTTCAAGTGCTCTGAGATTCTTGAGGGTTAAAGGCTGAATACACACAGGGTATTTTATTCTTAGTTTCAACCGAAACAGCGAAGCTTGCCCACACTTAGCTAAAATTAAACACACAGTATTATTATTTGCACACAGTTTTCTACTCTTTCCTGAATGTAGCAGGGTAAAAAATATCTTCCACCTAGCCTACTTTTATGAATTTCATCTTTAATGAAAGAGGAGAGCTGGGGTTTTTTTTAAAACTAGTCCTGTGAATTAAAATATTGAAAATGTAGCTGTAATATCCTACCTAATAATGCATTTCTGAACTCTACATATCTGCTTTTAGGTTTTATATCTCTAAGATGAAGAATGGTATTCTTGGACATATGTTTTCAGTCTCATCTACTAAAGGTAGTACTTCCTTTGTGTAAATTCCACCAAACACAAGCAGAGTACCTTGAACAATCACCCAAAGAGATGGGCTGACAGTTAAAGATACCCAACAGTCATTATAAGCTACTGGTCCTTAAATTAAACTTGAGCCAAAGAAATCTGTATTTTGACCCAATTCTAAATTTTGCCATACCTCACCTATTCCGTGTTACAATCCAGTGTGAGGGAAACATGATGTACACATCGTTCCTGTTTCTCAGGCTCTTTCCAGAGCTCAGAGCAGTCTTGGAACCAGAGTTACGTTTCTGAGATAACTGCATTTCAAAACATGCAGAAACCAAGCAATGTCTGGAGAGGTTTAAAAATAGCACTAAATATATTTATTAATAGCTAGGAACTCACAATTGGTCGGTCTGACCCTTGCACAGATTTGACCCTCCCTCCTTTTGTCCCACAAATTTTTGTCCCACCTCACCTTTTGGGACCCCACCTCTGCCTGCACGCCCCACATATTCACGTCCTCCACCTCTGCCTGAGCTTCCCACACCCTTCGGGTCCCACACACCCTCTCAGTGCCCATCTCCACCTGGGTATCCCACATCTTTTAGCCTCCACCCTGTCCCAGCCTCCCTCACCTCCTGGGCTTCCCACCTTTCTGGGGGCCTCCCTGCTAACTCCTTCCTTCAGAGATGCTGGACCGCCTTTGTAACTCTGCAGCTCAGGTGGTTCCTATCAGCTCCTGGGAGCCTCCTGAAATGTGTAATGACACCACTGCAGAAAATTAGCAGATCTGACCCAAGGCTGGCCCATGCTAATTCTCCTTT
The DNA here is from genome assembly GCA_013390045.1 of Picathartes gymnocephalus. Classification (NCBI taxonomy): domain Eukaryota; kingdom Metazoa; phylum Chordata; class Aves; order Passeriformes; family Picathartidae; genus Picathartes; species Picathartes gymnocephalus. The sequence goes on from WEKY01062623.1 coordinate 94,399, forward strand.
TGTGTTTTTAAAAAAACAATGGGATTTTAACACAGCTACTGCCTCTTCTTTTTATTGGCTCTGGCAAAATCTTCTCTCGAACCGGAGTTGTTCCTCATTTGCAAAGGACCACACGGGCATTGTTTCTTTGGAGGAGGTGGGGGAACAAAGGGAATCAAATAAGGGCGATTAGAGGATAAAAAGAATGTTTGGAATGAGTCCACTGCTGGCTGGTGTGGTGCTTGTCTCTACCTCCTGCTTTGTGAGGTGCTGTTTGTAAAGCCCCTTATCTGTCCCCGGGGCCTTTTCTGTGTGACATAATGACAGCTCTGGGACCAGGCATCGCTTTCACTGCCCATTTATTCTCAGAGCTGCTGAGAACGGTCCAGCTGCCCCCAAACAAGAGCAGGTGAGCCACTATCAAGAAGCCAGGGATACCAGAACAGGTTTTATCTGGTAGTCGTCCTCCTTTTGAATAAACACACGCCTATGGAACAGAGAGATGCAGCGTGTGGACTAAGGAAACCAATGTCAAACCTCTTGGGATTTCAGCAACCTGCCCTTCCATGCACTGCACCAAGTGACACCAAACACCTTGTTACTGTAAATAAGGTGCCTTTGTTGTGAAATTTAACTTGTGCTTCAACACTTTGTTAATATTTCATTACACTTCTAATAGCTGCATGACACCAAAATTGTATTTACTCTCCTGATCACATCTTTTTTCATGCCTAAAATATTAAGACGTGCCAAGTGTTTTAAAATACTCCGTTTTAATGGAGTCTAACTGTTTTGGTAAAAAGCATTTGTTCATGCCAAGTTCTTTACATGTCATAGTAACCCAGTGCAATTTAAAGAGTGGATGTCCAAACCTGTAACTACAATTTTTTCTAGTCAAATACTGGAATTTGTACTTGGATGCTGCTAGCTCCTTATGCTAACTTCAATATTGCCAATCAAAGCAGCTGTAGGGACGAGTGTTTCCTGCAGCTCTCAGTCCAGTGCACAGTATATCAGTCATGGCTTCCAGCTGCACAGAAGTGCTTTCATTTGCTTTAATTGTTTCATTGTGTTCGCATTTAATATGTATTTTCTTTCCTTTGTATGGGTTTTTTTGTTTTTGTTTTTGTTTTTTTTTACCCCCACAGCAGCTCATAATCCCTGTTTTTCATGAAACTTTTATCAGGACCCCAGGAAAATGGAAGGATAAAATCACTCTAAAATTTGGTAATATAAATAATGATTTTTTTCTTGTTCTTTCATGCTTTCTACATCAATGAGGTTTAGAACTGTCCTTAAAATAATGTAAACCACAAAATCAGGCAGGTTCAAAAGGAATGTAGCCCCAAGATTTCTGCGCTATGACATTTTTAGTCAAATTCTTCACATTTTAATTAAACTTGTTTGATCTGATAGAAAGAAATGAAAAGGGCTCTCTTTGTCACAGGAAATTTTAAAAAGCTAACAAAGGGATTTTCAGTGGCAGGCAGCCAGCAAGGAAACCTGATCTCAGCCAGTTTTATTAAAGTAGCTTTACACTTTTGACATTTGCCTTTTCCCAATAAAATTCCTTGAGCACTTGCAAGGATAAGGAAGTCAATATCCACGAGCACGGGGGCAGATGGGCACAAGCCTGGCTCGTTAGTCAAATATCCACCCTTCGAACTAGAGAAAACCTGCATTAGCTGCACCAGGCAAGTCATAAATCACAGCAAACTTGAAGTTCACAGGCAAAGACTGGGTTTGGAGCCCAAACTTCTGTGCCACAGCCTGACAAATCAGGGCTCCCTTTACAGCATGGGAACCTGACCCGCTACAGAATACGATGATCGCTCTAATGGCTCGGCCTGCTCGAGATTACCTCCTAGAGCTTTATAAATTATTTAGATGTACTGGAAGTGACAGGCCGCACACAAAAAACGGTTCCACAAGAGCGGCAGGAGCGGGGAGAGCCGCGGACGCAGCGAGTGCAATCCAAACCTCCTCCAGCCTTTTTCCTGAGTTTCCTGGAAATCCCTTTGCGTGTTGCCGCACGCTGTGCTGCTCCATTTCTGAAAACATGTGTCGTGCAGTGGAACTAATTCTGGAATCCTGCAGGCCTTGTGCCTAATTCTGCCCAGCTTAGCAGCAGGGCACTTTGTTTGCAGCGCATGAAAGAGACAATCAACGGGACTTTGCTAAATAAAGTATTTCAGATGGCCAGGATGCCGTCCCACGAAACTTTTGGAGCCTTGTTGGTAAAAATCTGCACAGTTTAACAGGCAATTAAAAAGCGCTAAGCAGCCTTCGATTTAAGGCTGGCTCCTGCTGTTTCAGATAACAAACAAGTGTTAAGATGTAAAATAATGTCAGTTACTGTTCAGAACCTTTTAGGAATCTCGCTGGCCTTTTTTTTACCTTTGGCCTCTGTGTTGGCCTTCAAAGCAACTGCTGCTTACAGTATTATTCTTCAATATGAAAAGCTGGGTTTACTCATAAGGTTTTTATAATGAAGGGATTATAACTGAGACTCTTTGATATTATTACGTATATAATGATTAAACACTGCTATCATAATAAATATAGTAATAACATTGCCAGTAGCACTTGGGAGCATAGCAGTAAATTCCATTGCACTTTCTGGAAATGAAATGTGAAGCCATGAAAACTGAGTATAAATAGACTTAAAGGGAGTTAATTGTTTTTCTTATGAATTTTTCTAATAGCTGCCTGAAGCCCTAACATTACAAAGACGCTGAGATTGAAAAGATTTTTATGCCACAGAAAGAAGAAAATCTGGGTACAGGGGCTGCTTAGGGAGAGAAAGACCATGGGACTGTGCTTGTGGCTGTCAATTGAAAGGATAGTTTCTTGAATAAATTATACCTCTCGTTATTTGTGGATGTCCACTGAAATTTTCTGGTTTTACATATGGACCTTCAAACAGCAAAATGCTCTCTTTTTCCACTTAACTGCAGCCCTGCTTTCCCTCCACCAGTTTCCACTTAACTCTCCCTGTTAGGATCATCATAATTCAAAAAAAGGTCAGTCCTGGTAGCCCTCATCCATTTTACATCCAGCCCAAGTTCAAAGTATTCCTCTATCTCCTGTCTAATGGGACTTATCTCACAAAAAGCTCTGCTTCCCCACCACTGCCCTCCCTCTGAGCAATTCAGTTTAACTGCAAATTGTTACTTCTTGAACCTCGGGATTGGCTCTTTTTCTACCTTTCTAACATTATTTTCCCAGCTTCATTCATCCCTTTGCAGCAGGATCCAATCCTCTTGGAAAACAGGGCTGCACAACGCATCAATGGGTTTGAAATAACTTTTGTGTTTTGCACCCAAAAGGGAACACACCACTAACAGCTTGCACGAGATACAGAGAGGGAGTGGATATTTTAGCTGGTCATCCTGTGAAGCTGAGGACCACTAAAATTTGATCAAAACTTGGAAAAAAACCCTGCATTCAACGATTTGGAAGTGGTTTTCCCTGTGCAGGGGTCTAGAAAAATTCATCTTGAGGTTGGAAGGCAGGGAAGAAATAATGTCAATTTGTCTAGCATTTTCATTGATTTTTTTCTCTATTTCCATTTTACCTCTATCTATAAAGAATTAAAGTCTCACTTTAAAAACAACTAAATATTAGTAAATCGGGAGAATATCTGATGTACATTTTTGTTTTGAAAAGAGGGCACTTGCCATGACAAAGGGTCTTCCTTGAAAATGTTGAGAAAATCTAAAAGTAGATTTTAATATGTTTGCAGGATTAACCAAATGATGTACATGGATTTCTTGTCAGAAATATTAGAATACAGGGTGGGCTCTTTTAAAGTTAGAGAGGTCTGAAACTGAGGGTAATGACAAAATATGATGAATTTGTCCTATACTGGCCTCTTATTGCCATATTGAGAACTCTGTATTTGTAACTGAGGGAGGAACTGAACTTAGTGTTAATAGAATTAGTCAAATAATGTCCTGTTATTGGGTTTTTAGCTTCTATTAGTTTTTTTGTATGTAGTGTGTGAGTTATGTAATCCCTATTATAATGAGTGTTCAGCCAATAAATGTGCAACATGTTATTCAAAATTGTTCCTTTTTTTCCATGCCTGAATTTGTACCTTTCCACAATAAAAAAGTGAAAAGTTGAGGGATTTGTATTTACACAAGGCTTAAAAATGCAGAGTTGGGGGAAAAAACCCCATGGTTTGTTCTTTTATAAATGCTGATAGCTACACATAGTCAAAAC
>WEKY01062624.1:0-10623 GCA_013390045.1 Picathartes gymnocephalus
CAGGATCGCAGCCATGCCCAGCCTGGCCTAGTGGGTTTTGCCCGGCCCTGCCTGGCCCCATGGACTGAGCAGGCCTGGCCCCGGCCCTGCCCAGGCCCAGTCCCACTTCTCCCCCTGTGACCTGTTCAGAAGCAAGAAGCAAAAGAAAGATTCCCGGACTTCGCCTTCCTTAAAGGTGAATCACAGAGGTGTATTCAGCTTCTCAAGTGGTTAAACAGAGTGTCCGTCTTAGAACTAGCCAGCTAATTGGTTCTCTCACACCTGAAGGAAACTGTCAACTTCCTTGCAGCGAAAAAAATCACTTTTCAACCCACGACAGGTGGTTACCGCATTCACCTACTTAAGCATTTTATATGCCCTACATGATATTCTTTGTAAAGTATCACCAAATTTGTCCCATTCAAGTAATAACAGTTGACACATAATATCATTGTCAAGTTTCTGCTCATTTGTAAAAAATTTTGGGGCTTTTTTATTTGTGGGGGTATTTTTGTTTGTTGTTTTGTTTTGTCTTTAATACTTGTTAGCCTGAAACACTAAAAAAAACCCCATAATTTTTATTTTTAAGCTTCATTTAGAAGCCAGAAAATTCTTCTTTTTTATTATAATTGTGGGGTTTTTTTCTCACACTATGTGTCAAATAGCCTTATAAATTTGGACCTTATACAAAGTGTTGATCTCTATTTTAATTTTAATCCACATTGATCTGGCCAAAAAATCACTGTAAGATGAGAGCATTTCAACAAGAAGATTAATATTTGATTCTTTTCAGAACTGGCAGCTTTCTGATGTCTCATCATGTAGCACAATTTCAGAGGTTCATCTTTCACTCTCATGCCCCATTTGTGCTGGGCAGGTAGGTTGATAAAAATTTCAGACAGCTTGAACTCCCATTATCAGTGACATTCATGGTCTTAATATAAAAACAGAAGCCTTTAATGCAAATCCAGCATAAATCAGTAATACTTTCCATCTTGCCAAAAATGTTGTAGTACAGCCTATCTCTAAAAATATAATTTTGTCATTCAGTCACTCATTTCCTTCTCTGAAATGTGGAAGAGGATGTAACTCTCTGCGGTAAAGCTTACAAAAGTATTCTCCTTCTCTTTCTTTCTCTACAGTTTCCATGGCAACCCATCAAAACTAATAGAGGCCCACAGAACGTCATGTTCAGATACAAAACTACAGTACAACAGGCTCAATTTGTAGTTCAAAATGAAAGGCAAATTACAGCGTGTTAAAATCATTCTTATAAGTACATGTTTAAAATGTAAAAGTTTAGGTAGAAGATTTTAATGTCTTCTATATTATATGTACGGATACAGTCCTTATAGAATGCACATAGATTTAATAAAAAACGTTTGTAACTTTAAACAGAAATTTCTAGAATTTAAGAGCTGATAAATTGCTGTCTATCAAATTATGTGTCAAAGTCATCTCTGTTTTCCTAGGGATTTAATTAATTCTACAGTATGTGAGCATTTCAGTCTAGGAGTATTACAGTAGAGATTCTGAGTAACTGTTGGACAAAGGATTCTTTGACAGACACAAAAAACAGTTTGGAAAAGCCCCAAATAAACTGACAAAATGCCACAACAAAGCAAAACTAAACAAATCTACTTAAAACCTGGGCCTACACTGTTCGGATGTAAAACTCTGTGGATCTTCTTATCTGTGCATTTTACTTAAATCAAGAAAGCTCCAGCAAAATTCATTCAACTGGGTGTCGTTCAATTGCCATGTAAAGGTCTAGCTGTGAGTTTAATCAATAGGTGAAAGGATATTTTGGTAAATCAAAAGGCAAACCATGCCTGTCTTGGGAAGATGTATCAGTTTGACATATATGAAAAGTAACTGCTAAGTAAGATCCCTCTTCCAACTCTTTCCTATACTTACATAGCCTTCCACAGAGCTTTTTGCAGCTTGATGCTGAACTAAATAGGAACATTGATTTGTCCAAGAGGGTTCCTTTTCTAAGTTCTTTTCAGGTAGATATCTTGCCTCTAAGTTGGGTCAAATGTGTGTGCTGTCACATTAAAAAAGGGGAAAAAACCCAAACAAGATAAGTAGAAAAATCTTACTGGAAAATCTTGCTTAAATTAGCTTCAAATTATACCACAAGGTTTAGTTATTGTAGTGGTGAACATCAATAAAGATAGAGCATTGCTGTAATAAACTTTTTCTTAATGGGGTAGAGATATATTTTATCATACTATGCCTGTGTCTGACATTATCTAATGTTATATGTTCTATATTTTCACTGCAATTTTGAGTCAGTATACTACAAGAATTTATGAGCACCGTTTTTCTTAAAAGTAGATTCAAGTGAAAACAGTTTACTTAAAGTTTTGTTCAGGACCAGTTTATTTCTTATCTTGAAGTATCAAGCAGGAAAGAATATCTTTTTCCTTGTTTATTATTACACGTTGTAAGCAAGGAGGTTTTGGGTGACTGAAAAAAATTTATTGACGCAAATATTTAAATGAATGATTTTCTGCAACTCCAAATGTAAGCTCTCCTTAATGTGCTGAAAGAAGACATTTTATTTGCTTTTCTTTAGAAGCTTTTTCATAGAATCATAGAACCATAGAATGTTTTGTCTTGGATGGAACCTTAAGGGCCATCCAGTTCAAAAGCCCCTGCCATGAGTGGGAACACCTTCTGCTAGACTGGATTGTCCAGCTCACCATCCAACCTGGCTTGAACACTTCCAGGGATGTGACAACCACAGCTTCCCTGGGCAACATGTTCCAGTGCCTCACCACCCTCACAGTGAATAATTTCTTCCCAATATGTAATTTAAACCTACCCTCTTCCACTGTCAAGAATTTACACCTTGTCCTGTATTTATATCTTTCATATCTTCTATGTTTCAGTGCTTCATTTCCTTTTCATACCTTCAGTTGTAACAGCTGTGTACCTGATCATGTAGGTCAGTGTGAGTTGGAACCAGTTCATAGATTTAGACATGTAAAATCCAACAACCAAGAAGAGATTTTTTTCTGAATTTGTTAAAATCTGTTTAACCCAAAATTCCCTTGATGGCCATTAAATCCTTTTGATCACTCTTCCTTAATAATTTGCCTGCTGTACTCTAAACAAAATAAAAATATCTCTTCTGTCTGTTCAGTTTCAACAACTATCTACAGAGAAGACTGCATCTGTAAAAATTTAATAAACTGATTCATCTCAGGCCTTCTCAGTTTAGCATGCTGGATCATGAAGTATGAATACAGTCTTGAAGACAGTGTTGTAGTAGGGGAAAAGAAGAAATATGTTATTTATGAAATCTAATGCAAAATCAGGATTTGCTTAACAGGTGTGTTTTACAGATCATGAATGAAATAGAATTTTTTGTTTTCTTTCAGGGAAGAAAAGTAAATCTAGAATTTAGTTCTGACTTTCACAGATTAGAAATTTTAACTGTCCTGCAATACTTTTATGCATGCAAGTGGTGCTGTTACCCTTCTGACATGAGTTTTCACTTCATTAGTAAACATACTTCATGCTTGCCACTTAAAAACAGGAAAAAAAGGATCCTAGAGTGAAGCTCTTTCTCTAATTTATACAATCTTAGTTACTTGCTAAAGGAAAGCTCCACCACCGCTGCTGTCTGAACATATACTACACATCTAATATCTTATTCTAGGAGACTGTCTGGCTCTTATACTAATATGTGTAACAACCTGTGTCCATCAGCCGCAATTTTTTTTTTCCTGAATTTATGGAGCTTATCATGAGTACTGCTTTGACAGACAATAATTGGACATTTTTTACAGTGTAGTTTGTTATTCACTCAGAGACAATAATGTTGTTTAGGCTTCCTTTTTTGTTGTTTTTGGGGTTTTTTTTGTCTTCCCTTATAAAGAATCAATTCTTTTACATGTTTAATTTTCCAATTTCAGCTGGAAAATTATTAGTGAAGATATAAGTACTGCATAACAAACTCTCAAGTGATAGGCTGGGCAAATAAATAAATGAATAGAGCAGTGACACAACTTTCAACATTACCCTCTAATGAGGATGTGAAAATAGGAGTGAAAAATGGATGTATCTCAAATATGCTTTGCAGAAGCTTGTCATTGTCATCTTAGGAATCTACAAAGAAAGTGTTATTAGCCCAGGGAAGAAATCATTATAATAGTGATATAAGGAGAGATGATTTCAAGGAGTATAATAAAAAGGAGAAATAATAATTTTCAGGACAATGAACAGAATATGTAATGAAATGTACACCCATACCAAAAACTACGAGCAATGAACATTATTATACTGAATATTTGAGAAGAGAGTACACATCTCATTTGCAAGACTTGAGGAACCAAACTCACCTGTGAAAATACTGTCTCCATTAGGGTAGGTATGACTGGGTGAAAATGCCTTTCAATTTCTCCCAAAAAAGCATAACTCACATGACAAGAAAAAAACACAGATGATAGGATATCACCCTAAAGTTAGGAGAGTTTAAAAAGAATGATTCAAGGTCCTGACTCCCATATATTTCTCTAGACTATTCCCATTTTTTAAATTGCACTTACATTTTACAGAAAGGTGTAGAAAATCTCCAGAAAATTCATGATTCCCTCAAGAGAAGAAATAGGTTATGGAGTCATATTTCATGTGTAGTTTCTGTTTGACTTTCACACTGGGTATACAGTAATTTTTAGGCCCTGTTTAATCCTTGTGTAATGTATAAACCTGATTTTGATAGCCAGTTACAGTTATCACTGACCCTGAGAGTAGCTCAGTTGGTTAGAGCATGGTGCTAATACCACCAAGGCCATGGGTTTGGTTCCTGTATGGGCCATTCACTTCAGAGATGGACTCAATGATTTTTGTGTGTCCCTCTCAACTTAGATTATTCTCTGATTGTGTAAATATAATAGATTTAAATAAATATTCAAATTATTCAAGATGATAAAATGGCCCAAAACATCTTCATAACTTTTTCCTCTCCTTCACAATGTTTACTAAGAGCCAGTAATATCTAATTATGTGAAAAAATTTAACTACATATTCTTACTTTTAAGGCAAAGACATGAAAAGTGCAAAAACCTTATAACCTTTGTGGCTCATAGAATTGCAAAATTTACCAAATTGTGGTAAACAGATCTATATTGATTTGGGGAGGTTCTTTGCAATTTTTTGGGCTGTTTTTAAATATTTTTTTTGGCACAAATGTATTTGGGAATGTTGTTTTTCTGTGTGTGTGTATGCTAAATTTTAAAACATACTCTATAATTTGATTTCGCCCAGTTAGGATCATAAATAGCAATGTGTTACCCCATCACTCTTTGTTTGCAATTAAATGGAGCTGTGTTTCTTAAAACAAAAAAAATATACTATTTAAATTCATTATATAAATGTGTGTTTGCATGTAAAAAAATAACATTCCTGTTGCTTATATTTGTTATAACTGATGCTTATAAGGAAGAAAACTGTTTTGCAAGGGTTCCTAAGGTTATACTTCACCAGAAATCATAATTTTTGGGGTTTTTTTTGTCTTGATTATAATTTCTATGGCAACCAATTGTAATATCAAAGTGGAGCATTTTGTCTTCAAGTATGGAATAAGAAGCAGGATGTGATTAATTCTAAAAATGCAAGGTTATTCTATAAACTCTCTACAAAAATAGTATTGTCACATTCAATAGGGTTTTTTTCCCCACCATAATTTCTCAATCAAACTAATTCAGTTTACAATTGAAATGCTTTTCTGACTGCCAGTCCTTAAATTAGGCCTGGGATTTGGGAGCTTATTTGTCTTCTATCTCACTCATGGATCACCAATAATAAAGATTTTTGCAGGCCAAGTATTGCCTTTGGATTCACTTGTGCAACTCCATTACTTTCAGTCAGTTTGCATAAATGTAACTGAAGGGTAAACACCAAAAACAGGGGAACTGAATAAAAGTTCTGCAACTGGAACTTTTAGTTAACAAACATATTGATTAAGTCCAGGCCATGAAATTATGCAGTGTACTCTCCACTTTCCAAGATCCATATTGTTTCTGTCAGCCTAAAATTAATTTCTACTTATAATACCTCCCTCTTCACAAGTTCAACTCTACACAAATAACAGGTCCAAAAACCACGTTGTTTTCAAAAAGTCAATTTTGAGACTGAGGATGAAGCTCTGTTTATGAGGTATATTGTAGTTTTAAAATAAAAAATAACTTTGTCTTTTCCTGCCTGTTTGTTGTGTGTTTTTTTTCAATTTTTAAGTAAAAGGTTGTCATTTTCACCTCTGTACTGTTTGTCCAGCTGAATGCTATTTGAATGGCATTGCAAGAAACAGTGATTTCTTAATTGTCTTGCAATTCCCCATGAAGTATGAGATGTTGGGGGCCATAGGGCAATAGAGGCATTTCATCCCCTGACCACCCTTTCCTGGGGCTCCCCCACAAGCCACCCACAGCCCATGATGCCATACCAGCCTCCTGGTGCCCCTTGTCCCTGCCCTAGAGATCCCATCTCCAGCTCCCTGCAGCCCTGCCCTGGCCAGCCATGAGTTCCACCCACAGCCCCAGGGAGGCTCTCAATGCTCCCCTCGTGTCCCCGTGGCTGCTCTGCTCCTGATGGGCAGCAGAACAGGATCTGGCTGCCCCCCTGCTCATGTTCCCAGCTCCAGAGAGCCCCCAGCCCACATAATGCCTTAGCAAGAGGCAGTGATATTGATGTTCATGCACTGGGCTTGTTTTGTTAGTTTTCGGTTAAAGAAGGTGTCTATTATGATTGGTGCAATTGTAATTCAATTGTGGTGTTGATTTTATTTGACTTGCCTAAAGTAGTCATTGAATTTTTTAAGTCTTTGTGGTAAAGAGAATGCTAAAATATTTAAGGCAGGAGGGTAGGAATAAGCCCTAGTACAACTGAAAAGGGAGTGTGCATAGCTAGAAGAGTGTTCATTTAAGTGAAACCAGTATTGACATGGTACTTGGATGGTTTGAGAGCTTATACTTCGCTTTTTGCTTACAGGCAAGGCTAGTAATCAATGGTGGGTGTTCTGCCTCTGAATAATTTATTTATGCATTTGTTCTTCACATGTGATCTATCAAATGCCTTAATATTTTTTAAGCTTGATAAATATTTTCCTGCAATTTGTACATGGATTAAACCAAAAGAAAAAGGCTACTTTTCTACATAGGTTCCAAAAGCACACCTTTATCTTTTAAAGATACGATGTTCTGTGTTTTTTGGGGTTTTTGGTTTTTGCTTGTTTGTTTGTTTTGTTCATTTGTTTAGTTTTTTTTAAGGAAATATTTAGAGTAATCTGACTGAGAAAGGGTTGAAATGATACTCACATCTGGATTCAGTGTTCATTCTAACCCCAAGTTAAAGCATGCTTTTTAGTAAACTACCTGCTTCTCAGAGCTGTTGGGAGTGTAAAACATATATTAATTCAGTGAATTCTATAATTCTTTGGCATATATATTACCTAATATTACAGGTCTAAATGTTAGTTATCTAAATCAAAACAAACCATTTTGGCTTTCCTGTATACTTAGAAGAAGGAAACAAAAACCTTTAGGTAATGCTTTGTCTTTCCCTTGGAAATTTATTTGACCATATCATGAATCATTTGAGGGTGGCTATTGCTCTCCATTAACTATAAAGAATGCTTAGAATTACTATCTTTTCCTTAGACAATGAATGATTAAGCATCTAATATTAAAGCAAATTAATAACAAGATGTCTCCACTCTCATAAGACTCCACCTGTGCTGCATCCAGCTCTGGTGTCCCCAGCACAGGAAGGACATACCTATTGGAGTGAGTCCAGAAGATGGCCATCAAGATAATTAGTGGGATGGAGCAGATCTTGTATGAGGAGAGGCTGAGATACTTGGGATTCTTCAGCCTGAGAAGAGAAGGCTTCAGGGTGACTTTGAAGGGAGCCTAAAATGAGGAGAGAGAGAGAGAGTTTTCACAAGGGCGTATAAATAGTGATAGAACAAGGTGGAATGGCTTTAAACTGAAAGAGAGTAGGTGTAGATTAGCTATTAGGAAGAAATTCCTTACTGTGAGGGTGCTGAGGCACTGGAACAAGTTGCCCAGAGAAGCTGTGAATGTCCCATCTCTGGAAGAGTACAAGGCCATGTTGGATGGAGCTCTGAGTAACCTGGTATAGTGGAAAGTTCCCTCACCATGGCACTGGAGTTGAAACTAGATGATCTTTAAGAGCCCTTCCAACACAAGCCTTTCTATGATTCCATGATGATTCTATGATTTTAATCCAAATTTAGGTGATATTAATTTACTTCAAGCTCTCTTATACATTTGTTTGAACCCTGAATTTTGCTTCAGCTGATTAGATGCTTAAATCTCTTATGACACTACTCATTCTGGGCAATTTTTTTTATCTGCTCTGGACTGGAGATAAAAATTAGGCTTAAAAGTGAAATCTAAAAATTTTCATCATCAAGTTATTTAAAATATTTGAAATATATTACTTATACCATAAACATCCTGAACATATTAGAAATAAACAGAAAAAAGAGAATACGGTAGGGATAGCAAAATTGCCTGATGTCTCTGTTTCTAAGGCATAAGAATTGCTTGCAGAGGCTACTTGCAACTTTCCTTTTGAGCAACAGACCTTCGCTTGTTGTTTAACCACATAGCACTAAAGTAATCTATGGTCTACGCATATTATGCCCTGCCACTAGCTTGATAATTTGGCACATTTTATCCAAAGTGATGGTCATAAGTGGTGAATATTCTACAGAGCCTTCCCAAGTTTTAGAGAAAGTGTGAGACAAAGAAACGATGCTACTAAAAAAGTCTTTCAATATGTCAGACTATTCTTCTATCATCAAAGCTGAATTTTTAAAAAATTATGTTATTAAATTGCTCTTTCAATACCACAACAATTTGTCCTCCTAAACTGAACACCAGAGAACTGGCAGTCTTAAAATTATAGAGACCCATCATTTGTGTTAAATGATTTTTATAATAACCAGTATAGGGGATAGAAAACTCCTATATGTTTTAATGTGTGATGAAGGATGTCATAAGTTCCTGGATACACTTAATGAATATTGCATTGTGAAGCTTCATTTTTTTTTCATATTTCTTCTCATGTCAGACTGAGAAGGCTAGGTCTCTCCCCATATATCACTGCATCTTTTCTTCCTGACCACTGGAAGATATTACAGGACATTTGTCTGGTCAGGCAGCCTGATCCATAAGCCTTGAATAATGACCTAATTAGGATTGGTGCTCAAGTGAAATTCTGTTGTACAATCCTCTAGCATTTTTCAGTGTGAGTCTGCTCCTGGACATGCTTTTGCCCAACGCTAAGTAACAGTCTCTTAGGCAATGGTGAAGTATGGTAGAGATGCTGTGATTCTAGAACTTACCCTCATGGAAAGTACAGATGAACTTATTTATGAGGGGAAGAAAGTTGGACAAACTGGTGTAAGTTGCTGTAACTCAGGTTCAGATTGCAGATTTTAGTCTGCTTTTTTTACTTGTACAATAACCTCCATGGGCAAAAAGGCAATGAACTCCAATCACTGATAGGTACTGCAGTATTCAGAAAAGAGAGTTTATTTATCAAACCAAAATGTTATATTTTCACTGTAAAAAAACACCAAAACGTTTCTCTAAGAATCTTTTATTTCTGATCACTGTTCATTTTAATCAAAAGGGGAAAGAAATACGTAAACCCACGAGTGTGCTTTTTGGTTTGTCTGTTATCTCTTAAGCATTTAAGTTTAGAGTTTACCTCAAATGAAGACCCTTTCCCAAACACTAACCAGGAAATTTAAACATATGAAAAACATCTTACTGATATAACAAACCCTATATTTGTCAAGATTAATGCAGATTTATAATTTTTATTTTACTTCTCACTAAGGTGTTCAAAAATACCTTCCTACTAATTCTCCCCAAATAGTCCTATTCAAGCACCACTCCAGCAAAACCAAAAAATGTGCCAATATAGATTGTTTACTAAAGACATGTATAACATGAGGATTCAAAGTGCAAATGAATGCATCTATTATGTTCCTAATAGATGTTTAAGCTGCATACTACATTATTGTATAGGTGACTGAGAGTCAAAGATTTTTATTCAGTGCATCAAAAAAATATTAAGTATTTTTAAGTTAAATCAGCATATTTGAATTTCACATAATACATTTACCTTTAAATCAACATAAACAGGATGGGTTGTTTGAGACTTTTGCTTGAATTCTGGTGCAAAGTACTTGGGGGTGGTTGGGGGTTAGGTTTTCTTTTTTTCTTTACTTTTGTATAGAATTTTTTCCCATCGAGTTGTTAAGCTGTTAAGAAAAACAAAGAACTGTGGCCAAACCCTGGAGGCGAAGATCTGATAAAAGCCAGGGGTGGGGGCAGCATAAGTACTGGATACTTAAAGAGAAACAAAGGATTGTGGCCAAGCCCCAGAGGAGAGGGGCGGATAAAAGGCAGCACCAGGAGAGCTGGAACTGGGCTTCAGAGGGGAACAGGAGAGGCTGCTCTGCCTTTTTGGGGAAGAGAAGACTCTCTCCTGCTGCTGCTGCTGGACCCTTTTTCACGTGGAGCTATTTCTTCTGCCGAGCCGGGCTGCTGCCCCTGCCCTGCCCCCTGCGGCTCCATCGGCACTGCTCTGGGTTTC
>WEKY01062624.1:10811-56339 GCA_013390045.1 Picathartes gymnocephalus
TGTTCACTTTATTATAAATACTAGTAAAGAACTGTTATTCCTATTCCTATATCCTCACCTGTAGCCCCTTAATTTCAAAATTACAATAATTTGGAGGAAAGGGATTCACATTCTCCATTCCAAGGGAGGCTCCTGCCTTCTTCAGCACATACTTGTCCTTCAAACCAGGACAGGGGTAAAAATTCTAATAACAGAAAATACATCTGTCTAGCACTGTGTTCTCTTACTAAATCACCAAGGTTTTTTGAGTTGGGGACAATTTAATTAATGGCAGTGGAGGAAATTCTAAAGCTAAATAAGATAATAAATGTTAGAATCTCTTATGAGCTATTCACATTAAAAATCTTTACCAGGTGTTAAGAAGAATATCATCTTGACACCAGTTTGAACATCACACTCATTTATTTCAGCAACCTACTATTTCTTCTGGTTTTGTTTGTTTGTAAAGTAACAGATGAGTCCAGGAAAGAGAACAAAACATTATAATTTTGTGGTAAAAATATTTTCCTATTTACCGTGTAATAAGATTAAGCATGTGACTTACACAAAATTTTCTATATAGGAACAAAAGAATTAATTGCTCAGGTATTCTGCTATTAAGTTTTAACACTATCTTATTATAACAATTTTTAAAACTGCCTGTGTCTGGTCTACTGAAATCAGTAAATTATTGAGAAATATGGTAATCTATGAAAGTAGAAGTAAGAAAATATATTCCTTTGAAATATGCATTAAAGATATACATTTTAGTGGGAATTCCTACATTTCTCTATTTATTTAAAATAATCTGTGAAAGAGCAAAACTACAGTGATGAAGTAAGGCAGAAAGCAATAAAAAATGCATTTTTAATTTAAATCTAGAAAAAAATGAACAACTTGTTTTGAAATATTTATTTCATGAGACATTTTAAAACACTTGGTGTAAGTCAGGTACTGGGTAGGAAGCTGGTCCTCTGTTCAATTACCATATCTCTTAAAAATGTGGTTTGTGAATTTAGTTAAGTTGCTTAATCTTAATTCTCTGTTCAGAAAATGAAAAATCCTATATCTAACAGAAATAAGAAAAAATTAATATAATTCATCTCCATCTGACATTGTTCTTTTAGTTGTGTTTGTATGGCAATGGTGGACCGATCCTGACTGGATGCCAAGTGTCCACCAAACCACTCTAGGTCTCCCCTCCGAAATGGGAGTTGGGAAAGAGAATATAACAAAAGGTTCATGTTCAAGATAAGGACAGGGAGAGATCACCCAGTAATTGCCATCACAGGCAAAACAGACTCAGACGTGGAAAACTAGTTTAATTTATCACCAGTCAAGTCAGAGTAAGGCAATGAGAAATGTATTGCGTTTGAATGTTTGAGTGTAGATAAAGTCACCTTCTACAGGGCTTTGGACACTGAGTGTCAATAAAAGTTAGCTGAACTTTGATCTGAGCCACCAAAGGTATTTCAGCACCTAATCCAGTGGCAGTACAAATATTTCTAAGGTCCTGTGTTTCATGATCCTCTGAAAACTTTGTTCATACTAATTTTGGATTTCAAAATACAAATATTAATGTATATTGTAGAAGGAGAAAGGTTTTCAAGAAATAGTGAAAATTCTTAGACATTAAGTGGGTGCTATTAAGATTCACTGGACAGTGACATTTTCAATTTCAGATTTTTTTTTAAATCAAGATAGACACATGGTTTGACTTTCAAGGTGAATTATTCTTTTCAATTTTTGATGTCTTAAATTATAATAATTCAAGACAATATGAATCAATGAATAAAAATATAGAATCTCATGACTTGATATTCTTTCACTATTATGTACTGATTTAGATGTTCATCCGCATGGAAAATATACAAAGAAAGGACATGGTCAAGTTTTCCCTACACTGGCAAGTTTCTTAATAATGTCGGGCAGATTTCTGCCATTTTGAGGATTATAGAGTCTCTTTCTTTTGATTCATCCACTGTAAACACTTTTTCTTGTAAATAGAATAACAAAAGCGTGACTCCGTATTTCACTGTAAAATTTCAAATGTTTGTAACAATATTGAAATTTTTCAGTGAAAATGTGTATCTGGATCTTTTATGCAGTGAATTCTTTACAAGTAATAATACCAAGACAACATTCAGACTGATAGATATAAGAATCTGGTCCATTGCCAATAGCGATTTTTCCTTTACCTCAATAGGCTTTGGATAATGTTACACAGGAATAACACAATCTGTTATACTTATTTCTTCACATCGAAGCATGTGGGTTATCTGCAAGTACGTGTCAAAAGGTTTTTAGGTACTTCATCACAGGTAAATTAATGTTATGACAACCATTCTAAAACAACAGAAATTAGGTCTAGTCATTAATATCTCTGTTAGTTTCTTGGTTTTAATCCTACTTTGAGATCTTTCTTTGCCTCTTGTTTTTAAAGATCAACTCAAACCACAGGATTTTTTGTTAGAATGTTGAATTCATTTAAGAGAAAAAATTTTCTTTCAACCAAACCAAACCAGAAATTAACTTCATTAAAAATTCCAAGCAATCCTTCTTGCATAGTAGCTACACGTAGTTGTCTTTTAGGTGTCTTTTTTTCCTATAAATTATAATAATATGCACATATATATGTTACTACTGCTGCTTTGGATAGCTATTAGTTTGTATTTGCACAGTTCTAATACAAATATTCTTATCCATTCTGCTCTGGAAATAGTTAACAATAACACGAGACAATAAGTCATAAATCAGAAAGAATACTGCTGTTTGGAATAGCAAGTGTTTGCCTTTGTAAGTGGAGTTATGAAAGAACTGGGAGAATTCTTGGAACATAAAATGTAGGCAGACTAAAAACTTCATGCACAGTATCTTAATACCATGAAGGAGGCAGAGTTTGGACATTGTGAAGAGAAATAAAGAGCTTATACTAAAAAGATATTAAATTTTAACAGTTCAGCCACCCCTAGCATCACCCCAAGCATAAGTATTTTGAAGTAATACATAAATATAAAATACAGTCTTGTAAGCAATTCAGCTAAAATTCTCAAAGCTACTCAACACCGGATTAACTTTCAGGAAGAGTAGGTCACCATGCTTCAATGGAGTACTTTCAATTAGAGTAGTACTATTTAGTACTCTCAAGTTATCCATGTATTTGCAGGATGTTCAAGTAAAAAAACAAATTGTAATGAGTTGTGATTTGTTAAACTTAACAGCCTATGAGCTAGGCCAATCTGGGGTTTAGAAATCATCCTCCATGGGAATAATATGCAAGTGTGAAAACATCTTAATTTAGACTTTTTTTAAAAAAAATCCAAAACTGCTTCATTTCCTGTGACCTGCAAGTTTATTTCATATAATTTATAAACTTTTGTTTCAAGCATAAATTTAGGGACATATACCCTGTTATTTTGTAACTAGTCAAACTCTGTTGTATTAAGACATTTCTTAATCTTGTAAAAGTTATTGTCTTAAAAATCCATCTAATTAACTGGACTGATTTGTAAGTAAGGCCTTTTTGCTATCAACAATAACCAATAGTGTATATCTCTGTTGTATTAAAGGTACAAATATATAAATCTTAAACACAAGGTAATAAACAGGGCTGTCACTGTACATGCAGTACTGAGAGACTTCTCTGTGCATACTTAAGGACCAAAATGAGAAGAATGTGATAGTGCTAGGAATAGTTTCCTTTGTCTCCATCCTATGCTAAACATATGCATAGTCTAACGAACCTCTTCACTCATATGAGAGACACAATCACAGTGCATTCTAAGAAAACTGTTTAGAGTACTCTGACACTAAATGAATGGCACTTTTTGCAGCATCATTAAGACATGTCGCTTAATGAACTAGCAGCTGAAATGGCTATGTGGGACTTTTATTTGCCCTTCCATTGATACAGAAGAATAAGAAGTCCCAGAGAGTTAAGGCAAAAAGGTATGCTTGCTACCTGGAAGAGTGAAGTGTTTTCATAGCTTGGTCCACCTGAGTAAGGGCACACTGACCAATTTAGTCTTACCCTTTCTGCCCATGCATTTTCCTTCTATCATCATTAAAAGACTTAAAATAGAAACCAAAACCAAAATCAAACCAAAACACAAACAAAAAAACCCCTCATTGTCTCATTACTTTCTAGAATTATTTATTGCTGAATCAATTGCATACTATTTCTTTGCTTCTTGTTCCTCTTGTCTGCCAGATGCAGTAGTGACATGGTTCCTTGGACTTGTCAACATATGATTTGATTTCATATGAGTTTGATTTTCTGTCTTTCATTTATTTTTAATCTTATGATGTATTTAATCTATCAAGCTGATCTGAATTGTTGCGCTGTGCACAAACCAAACAGGTTAATAATTGTTTTTGGAAGCACTGTTTTTCCTTTCCTTTTTTTTTTCTCTTGCATTTTACCACAAGCAAGAAAAAATAGTATAGAGAAATTGATTATATATTTTCAGGTTGCTACCATGTGAAAAATATTCTATTTCTTCTATTAGTGTACATATTGTGAAAATAATGAAATGAGGAAAAAATAATCACTAGGTGCCTCTAACGTGTTACAATAACTTTCTATTCATGCATAGAACTAGTGAATTCCACTCAGGTGGGCTACACCTCATCTTTGGTTAGTTGTACGTTCTTTTTTTTTTTTTTCTAATTCATTGCCCTTCATCACAAATTGTCCAAATATGTTGCTATTGTTCTCTCCTCCTTTTTACTTTTTCAGACACGGATTACAAAGTGATACACTTCTTTCTTAGCATTATGCATATGGTAATGAGCATTATGGCTCATTAATCTGATACATAAGTGACAAGTCAGTATAGAGATATTAAAAGAGATGTTGTTTTAAGGGAATGGCCAGATTCACCAAAGACTTACTGAAAAAAAATTGAGTACCTTTCTGCAGTGTCAACAGATCACAGTTTTTTCAAGACAGGTTGTAGAAGAAAATATTTTTAGAAAGGTATGTTGTTCGAAATACCCATACAATTGAGCACTTTGAGATAGTCTGACAATGCTCACTTGTTAGAGAGGACTGAACATTTTGGTTAGTCTACTTTCAACCCACCTCACTATTTTCCATTTCTCTGTGTATCGAGAAAGGCATTCAGAATTAGTGACTGTCATCCTATTTATTCAGTCATACATCATTTAACAGGAAGTGTCCCATTTTTCACATTCCCCCAGCTGCAGGCACTGGTTGGCAAAAAACTAATTCCTCGTGGAAGGTAAACAATTCTGGCAAACTACATTCTAATACATATATTAGTGTTATACACTTGTAATAGGCACATAACACAGTATGTGTCCACAGGCTCTTACAAATGAAGTCACGTAAGTCCTATAAGCCAGAGGAACTAATTTTTTCTTTTTATTTTTTTCTGGTGAGAAAATGTTTCCTCTGAGAAATGAGTGCATTTTCATTCATTTGACTTTATAGCATATCCTGAAAGCCAAAAATCTGATGATAAGGAGAGGAATGCATACAAAATCTGTGAAATATATGGGTGGCAACTTTTCTTAGCTGTTTTCATTCCATTAGTTACTCAAGGCTCATTATATGAACATAAACTGTTCAGTCTGGAGAGTGTCATACTAACAGATTTACTTAATGGATTTTATTTCATCTTTTAAATGTTTTGAATGCCAGACTTGTGAGAGTGGGGAGGCTCAAGAGAAATGTCTGAGTTGTAAAAAATTTTGAAAACGCTATTCAAAAGAAAATCATATGAAAAATATCCAATGGCCAGATCCTGTATCTGCTGGATTTCTCTGCATGTTTTAGAAAGAGGAGAAGAATGATTCAGGGGTTTTTTTTGGACCCTTCCCTTACAGACAAGAAAAGTTACAGAATTTGTTTAGGACCATGTCCAGAGTTTTGCAAAATGAACGTGGAGTAAATGAGTTTAGAAACGTATTGGCAACTGATAAGGGAAACTGTTGGGACAGAAGAAGATAAAATGAGATCAGAGACTGAATGCCATTTGACAAAACAATTTAATCCAAAATTTGTCCAAAGTCTCTTTATTGATACTCTATTTTTTTTTTTCTGATGACAGTTCTAATATAATCAAGAAACAAAAGCAGGTTAATCTCCAAGCCAGCTTTCTCTAGGAAGGTCTGGGAATTTTTTTTTTTCAAAGTGTCTTCAGTATGTGCCCACAGAAAAAGCTAACTGCAATTATTTCCATACATAAAGTTTTTCAACAGGCCGCCAAGAATGGTGTCTATTATTTTTCAGCATATATTTTTCTGCATACAACAAGCAAAACTAGTTTTTTTTTAAAAAATGGTTTGCTTGTTCTTAAAAGAGTACTGTTAAAAGTCATCTTAAACATCCTCTATTCCACCATCACCACTCATGAATGTAGCCATGCAGCCCAAAGGGAACCAGCTGTGTACTTGAGAATGAGGAGAGTTTAGTCCATACACTAACAATGCCGTCTATGTCATTTTACAGAAAGCTTTACCTCCCTTACTATAAGATAGCAGCGTGGACTGACTGAATTGCCCAGAACTTTGGGCAACTAAGGAGGGCTTGTCAGATATTTCCAACACATATGCACTACTAAATACATTCTGCATGTGTTAAATATATGCTATGGCCCAGAGTACTGTACTCTAATATCAGATTTTTGAGCTGCATAATTTCGCTGTGTTTTTTCTTTTGTTAAATGAAGTGAAAGACAGTAATTTCCTGGAATTACAGGAAAAAAAAATTGGGAAGAAAGATGCCAATTATTTGCACAAAAGAACACTTCTGTAGCCAGCAGTAAACATTGGTTTCCACTTTTCATATTTCCTAGTTCACTGTTACTGTGAAATACATAAGATATCTCTTTCTACTGGTCTCTAAATTTTGGGGTTTTTTTCCATTTCCAATGTTCTCATCTGATGTCTTTTGTTAAAAAGAGGGCTAAAGGAATATATTCAGTGGCAGAGTTTTGTAGAAGATCTAACAAAGCAGAAGTTTCTGGGAAAGCATGGTTTATATGAAGTGTCAAAGAAAATGGTAGAATGCTTTCAGCATATTCTGTATGAAAATCTCACATGTGAGAGGTACTTTAACATGATGAATATAATTCTTTCGATCTATTGGACTTTATCTACAGTAAGAATAAGGGTTTTGATTTTAATCTAAACATCAAGCTGGTACAGATTTCTGTGTATGTCAAACTATCTGCTTTGACATGATCTAATGTAACTAGCATCCTGTAATGTATAATTCATGTTATAGGTAGTGAAGCATTATCATTTTTTCAAGAGTAAAAGTGGCTTTGCTTTGTTCACCATTCCAGAAGAAGAGTGAATATTTCAATCTCTAGTCTCAGTGGTTTTATAAAGCAAATAAATTTTAAAAGATCACATCAATAAAAATGTTTCCACTAAAAGGAAAAGAATTTGCTACAAATACAAGTGTAAAAGTTGGGTAAGATGTATAAACTACTCTCACGTAAAAATATACATTCATTTCATAGATAAGAAACATCTCTGCTATTTTTTTTTTCTGGGGAATATGTTCCATGTTAAAAATAAAAAAAAAGACAATGACAATAAGAAAATCTTCACATGCCTGCATGGTGTAGTAAAATATAAGAGCATATTATCTTTAGTAAGAAGTCTATGACACAGGGAGTGGGAAAAATGTTTAAATAAGAATGATTTCAGAAAAAATATGGAAATATTTAGTTTTGGATTCATCTGACCTGCTACAGAAGAACATTTCCCAACCACACCTTTTTTTCCCAACCATATGTTCTTTTGGCTGGAATATCTTTATCTCTGGATCACATCTCTTTTAAAGTCCTAGGTATATTATAGGAGTGACTGAAAGATATGTACTTTTCAGGAAGGTTAGATTGGAACATAAGATGGATAAAACCAGACTTCATAGCAAACAAAGGCTGTATCAATATGATAACCTAAACAGGCGTGTACTATTATTTGAAATGGCTTTAGATATTGCACCTGACCTTTGGCTTCAGCTTTAAAGGTACAGCTATTTTAAAACTTCGAGCTTTACTCGCCTGGTCTATTTGTCTTGCATCTTCTTGTCTCTTTAAAATAGCACCAGTTGGGCAACTAAATCCAAAGACTGTAACACAGTCCAGTTAGACAATTGCACACAAATAACCACGGGGTCACCAAGAGTCAAAAAAAGACTCATTGTAATCAACAGACACCCAATCAATACTGTCAATGAAGGAAGGAGGGTCCTTTAAGTAAGAATCTAGTGGTAAGAATTCACTGACTAAATGTTATGATCGACATTTAGACATCTAGTGCAGATGTGGACCCTAACAGGTAGACAACTGCATGTAGGCATAATCTGAGTTCCTCAATGGAATTTGTGTATATGGAGATCATTGGGATGAGAAGGCTCAGAAGACTGAAAAATGAGGCCAGTTTTGAAATGTAAAAGAAAACTTTTCTAATTTAACTATTGTTGGCTCTTATCTATTATTAATCATCATTGCTTCATATGAAAAACTTGCTGTTTTTTTCACTTATATCCTAAATCAGCTATCAGTATGCCATACCCCAGAGTTGATGTCTTTGCACTGGTGCAGTAAACACATGTAGTTATCAGTCTTGGCTATGGCTTTTCGCCACACAGGTGATCAGACTTGAGAGCTTTTTAACAATGGAATCTTGAAGAGAGGTCAGTTTGTTCTCTTTCTTTTCCAATTTTCCTCTTTCGTGACTGAGGTTTTTATGCTGCAGGTCTTTCTCCCTCCTGAGGTTATGCTCCTGATAATGCATGTCTTGGTTTTGGTTTTGCCATCATCCATTTCATGTATTCTGCACAAAGCCCTCCTTGCTTTTTACTTATGTGTGGCCTGGATTTTCTTTTTTTCCTGAAGGTGTCCTAAATACAACTACGTGCCTTTTCCCCTTTGGAGTTCATGCAGCTTATAAACTCACATAAAATGCTTAGAACTTAGAATTATAAAATCATAGGTTGGGAAAAAGCCTTTCAGATCACTGAATCCATCTTCAAACCTAGCACTACCAAGTCCACCACTAAATCATGCCCAAAGTAACAGATCTACATAGCTATGAAATACCTCCAGAGATGGTCACTTCACCACTTCCCTGGGCAGCCTGCTCTAATTCTTGATAGCTCTTTCAGCAAAGAAATTTCTCCTGATATCCATTTTGAACCTTCCCTGGAGCAACTTGAGGTAATCTCCTTTTATTCCATCACTTGTTACTTGGCAGAAGTAAGAGACTGGCATCCACCTTGCTACAGCCCTGAGCCTCTTTTCTCTAGGCTAAATAAATCCAGCTCTGTCACAAGTTTTCCTTTCTAGACTTTAGCTTTGTTGCCCTTCCTTGGACACACTCCAGTGCCTCAATATCTTTCTTGTACTGAGGGGACCCAAACCTAAAACAGTAACTTCTCTTTGGCTATACCATGAAAATCTTAGAAAATTCTTCTCTGTTGTTTTTTGCTATATCACTTTTATTTAGGCTTAAGGCTAGAAAATACTAATTATATCCTTATCAATATATTTTTTAATTTATATCACAGGCCTCTCTTTTGGCAATATGAAATGAAACCTGGATTAATTTCTCTAGTAATGCTAAAAATTTTTCAATGCCATTTTTTAATCCGTATTAGGTTTTCCTTTCTTTCTTTTTTTCCTTTTTTTTCCAAATTTTTAAAATTGTATTTATTTCATGGAATGTTATGACTTGCATTGTAGAGAAAGACAGCTTAGACTATTACAGTAAAGCTTTTTTAACATTATCGGTTCTTCATTTATAGAAGCCTGGGAGAGTACAGACCTATATTAATTTCTTTTTCTCAGTTGTATATGTATAGACTTACACTTTGGTCAGAGGAAAAAAGACATATTCAGCAAAACGTTAGTGTGGCAGACACCCAAGCATCTCAAGGCATCAGTGGTGAAGTTATCCCATTTTTTGTCAGAACTGGAATTGCACTGAAGTAACATATTGGTGGAAACCAAAGATGTTTTCTGCTTGCAGAAATGATGCCTATACACTGAGATAAGAAGTCTCTGAACTTGAAAAGTTTAATGTCATTGAAAGGTAACATTTGGATCACAGTCTTCGCCAATATTCTGGAAAAGTCCTAAGAATATTGCATAAATCCAAATTGTACACTTTTCTTACTAAATGGCATACATCCTTGCAGAATTGCCATTAGATAGAATATCTATTTTAAGAAAAGGTTTCCTGTTCAATTGAAATTCTTTGGAGAAAGCAATGTATTATCTTTAAGCTTTTTCTGCCCTTAAGGATATCACCAAAGTGGTCTGGGAATCTAGTTCTTCTTTGCATGCAGCCTGAGGCAGTAAACAGATTAAAGCAGATCAGATTACTTTCTCTCTCTGTGAAGTTGTTGCAAATCAATACTGTAACAAAGCGTATTATACATGCACCCGTATTTTCCCCCCAAGAAGTCATAACTGAAACGATTAAATTTTGAGTGTATTTGGGATACCTGATAAAGAAGAGTGTAGAAAGTTGATACTTGGAAGAGATGTGCTTCTGAGAAATAAAATGCAGGAAATTAATGGTTTAAGAGTAATCTCTTTTCAGGGGTATTTTCACTTTAATATATCAAATGTGCTAAGGATTTTGAAAAGGAAAATAATGTTTGTTGTTCAGGGAATGTCCTTCAAGGCTCCCTAGCATGCAATATAAAAAGAGAAAATGGGAAGGAATTTGGCAAACTTAATGGAAAAAAATCTAAATGCTTATGCTCAATACAAATGAAATTTAATGATAGGGAATAAGTAGAAAATTCTTTGATCCCTCAGCAGTGAGAGATCACTACTAGTCATCAGGGCTCACCAATACAGCAGGGAGGAATTTTTATATTCATAGGTCACTATTTCCACTTGAGCTAAGGGAGCTGGTCCACAGCAGAGCTGTAAAAATTACAAGCAGCTGGAGCCATGTGGAAAAGTATACTCAATAGCCTTATTAGTGTTAATGGAAGGAGAAGTATTACAGGCCTGTTAGATTCCTCATAAAAACAGTCTGATATCATGCCATCCACTCCCCACAAGCCTCCAAATTTACTTAGTGTTTTGGTGTACATGTATGTCTTTGTGTGAGAGCTTTGTTAGAAAGGTTTATAAATTATACAGGAATTAGAGCATTGTCTTCTGTCAGTGACCTACATAAAACATATTAGAGCTAGTCACAATATATTAGAATAGCTTGAAGAGAATGTCTTACTGTCTGTAACTTAACTGTCTCCCACAGCTAAGTGGGAGCCTCAGGGCATGAACACACCCTGTTTCTTGGTTTGGGGTTGGGGTTTTTGTGTGTGTGTGACTTATTTTATTTTATTTTATTTTATTTTATTTTATTTTATTTTATTTTATTTTATTTTATTTGGGGATTTTTGTTTAGTGTGTTATCTCTGTCGCCTCCTCTCCCACCATGCTATAATATGAGTTTTTACACAGAATTATGTGCACTGGATGCATTAATGTGGCTATAGTTTACTTCCTGATGCCTTTGTCTTTTTGCAAGTCATGGGAGTACTTACAGTTTTGGGGGTGGGTTTTTTTTGTTTGTTTGGTTTTGTTTGTTTGTTTGTTTGTTTTTTGTTTTTGTTTTTGTTTGTTTTTTGGTGTTTTTTTGTTTTTTTGTTTCCTTTAAAACAACAACCAAAAAATACTCCACAATCCTTGTGGATCCCTCCCAACTCAGCATATTTTGTGATTTTGTTATTTAGATCGGATGTAAGAAGGACATTCTTTACCCCGAGGTGGTGAGGCACCATAACAGGTTGCCCAGAGAAGTTCTGGATGTCCTATCCATGTAAGTGTTGAAGGCCAGGATGGACAAGACTGTGAGCAACCTGGCCAAGTGGGTGGTTCCACTGCCTATGGAACCAGATGATCTTTAAGGTCCCAAGCTGTCCTATGATTCTATGATATCTTGTGGGTTGTCCTTTCGGTCAGCTATCTTGGCTGTATCCCCTCCCAACTCCTTCTGAATCCCAGCCTAGTCACAGGCTTTTCACTACTGGAAAAATAGTGAAAGACCTTGATTCCATGCAAGCACTGTATAGACATAACTAAAACACTGGTGTGTTTCCAACACTACTTTAAGCACAAATCAAAAAATAACACCATACAAACCTCTATGAAAAAACCCCCCAAACTGTTTCCCAGCCCAAACCAGTAAAGAAACATGCTATCTAGTGTTCACTGGTTTCAAGAATGAGTTGAAACAATGAAAACTTTGGGATACCTGAATTATTTTTCTGATTTTACATTCCGTTTATGTTCCTTATTATTTTTACCACATATTCTATTATTTCTTGAGTTTATTCTTTTTCACTTTTTGATCTGCCTACAAATTTAAAGTATACTAGATAGCATTAGCAACAGTGGATCCTTTCTAAAGGTGCTGAGCAAGCAAGTTTTCTGAAAGTAATTTATTAACTTCCTGAAATATTTGCGTTAATTTTTTTCCCTTTCAGAAGCTGTGATGAATAATGCAGTGCTAATGAGCAACTGAGATACCATTCCATCTTGTCAAATGACCATTTTTAGGCTGTCCCATAAATAACATTGCAAGTACATGTAAATACTAAGGACAGAAAAATAAAACTCTTGTCCTCTCTTGTGGCATATATACTTACCTATTTCATGTAGTTTGAAACAAATACTTAATTTTAAATCTCTCTGTTGCTCTTATTGCTTTATCTGGACCTGGAAAGCCTACAAAATTATAGTTTGATGAGAGGTTCCCTGTGCCAAAAATCCTCTCTTGTTTTTATCATGAAATATAAATTTCTCCCTCCTACTTTTTTTAACAGCCATTGCTAATTGCTAGCAAATGTGACTCTCCAAGAATACAACAAGAGTTTGACTTATAAAGTATGTGAAATGAATAGACCCCACAACAGTCAGGTGAGGTTTCAGCCTGGCAGCATCATCATTAGAACATCTTGAGTTCCCTGGAAATGATAAACTGAATCAATCAGATAATTTTTTCTTTTCTTATAGTAACTGTAATGTGACCACTACAGAATACTTTCTAATATAACTAACTGATAGAGACATGAAATGAGTGGCAGATGCAAGACATGGTTACACTTCTGTAGCAGACATTTACCAAATATTACTGAATATTTCAGTCTATCTGAGGTGTTATGTTACCCCATTTTCACAGTGCTGGGAAGTTAATGCTACCTAATATGTAACTAACATTCTTTATTTCACATGAGAGTACCTCAACCAATAGAGCACAGCAATGTACAATTTTTATCAATATGTTCAGGAAAAAACACCTTCTTTTGAAGACACTGGCACAGTTTAGGAAGACAAATATTTATTTAAAGTGGAACAGTGTAAATAATGTTTTCTGATGCTGATCTTGTCATTGAAATGTAATCACAGTTATAATCTTCAATCTGTAAGAAGGAAAGATGACAGAGATGAGGACTTATACATAGTTAATGATTAATAGGGGGAAAAAAAGTAATACCAACAGACCTGCAAAATGTCTAACACTCTGTTAGCAGAAAAGATACTGACCAGAACAAGCACAGTGGGTTGATATAAAGTCCACAATTCTATGTGTCAGTACTTCAGTGGAAGTGCAGAGTCTCTGTAAACAGATTCTCCACAGGAAGCATAGCAAAATGTTATAGGCTGGGCCACTTTTGCCATGCCCTAATGAAACAGGTGACATCATTTTTGTGTGCAATGTACAAATGTTCATAGAGAAAGATAGAGAGCAAGGCCCTTGGCCAATACTTTGCCAAATAAATCCTCCTCAAGGTGACTATGCTGGTACTGATGTAGAAACAGAAGTGCACAGCTTGGACCAGGATGTGAAGACTTGCAGCTGAGTGAAGTAAAGGCAGCAGGACCTTTTCTTTTTCCCTTTTGGTAGGATCAGACCTTTTCCTCATATTGTTTCTGGAGTCACTGCTCATCCAGAAAAACCATGGTCACAGATGAAACAGAGACACACCTATTTCACACCAGGGTTCACACTATGTCTGACACTTCTTTTCTGAGTGCTTAAACAACCATAAAGATGCAATGTTATTTACAATTTTAGGATTTTTACCGAGGAACTGGACTGAAACCTGGTATTCTACTTGGCTTAAACTTAGATCAGAGCTGTGTTGCCTGTCTGTTTACATCTGGGTGATGCTTCGTCTGAGAGGCAAACAGTCATCTTAAAATGGCAATTTGGAAGTTGAATACCAAGCAAATTAATTTGTAAAGATAATAGACCACTACATGGTCAATTCAAGTGATTCTGGGAAAGTCACATAATATATTATTACATAGAACTTAGATATGTTTCATATCAACAGATTATTACCATTTGTGTGAGTGTATGTGTGTGTGTGCGCGCGCGTGTGTGTGTATGTGTTTGTTTGTGTGTGTGTATGTTTATAATTCTCATATTTGAAAGTAAGAAGGCAGGGCTCCATCCAGAGCTGAAATTAAAGTTAACGAGGATAATGGAAATACCTATGTCTGTAATTAACTTATGCAGTCATGGAGCTGAATAACACAAATTGCTTGCAATAACATAAGAGCAAAAATCAAGGAATGTTTTCCAGTGTTATTGTTAGTTAAAATATGATTCCAGATGGAAGCTTAATGCTTGAAAATTTCATTGACTTGAATAGAACACAAAACAGTTAAAAATAACAAGTTTTGGGCAACTTAATAACAGGAAGGAGAAAAATACAAAAAAAATTTGTAGCCCATTCCAGTGTGAAAACTTGATTCCCACACAAATGAAGCAGTTTTGAAGTGGGTCATTAATCTATGACTGTGAATGATAATTTTTAAAAGAGATGTTATATCATCTCGTGTCTTGAACATATGCATTGTCTAGTGTCGGAGATGGGATGGAAATTCCTCTGTGCCCCCAGCACACAGGCTCGGAAACACAGAGGAATGCAAGGATTGATTTAAAGCCTTCAGAGAAACTGAGATACATTAAGCCACGCCAATAAGAGACAGAGATTTATCCTTAAAGTTTTAAAATGTTTTCAAGTGCCTTAAAACATATAGTAGCTGAGTTAGTCAGTGACCAAGTGTCCTTCTCTCCAGTTCAAAGTTTAATGATACAGTTATCCATAGAATGATAGTTATCCATAATTTGATTACCCCTTAGACAAAACACAGACACAGCATAACATAGTTAGATAGAAGAATGGAACACGATAAACAGAAGGATAGAACATGATAATCACATGCGTAAGTTTTATGTAAAAAATACGCATATTTATTCTAAGAAGGGATTGGTGCAAAAAGCATCACTATAGAACCATGTTTGTAGCTGATTGGACAATAAGCAAATATAATGCCTTAGAATGCATAGAGAAATTTAGAATGCAGCAAACAATACCAAAGGATGCTCAGAAGAATGAAGAATGAAGAATAAGGACGCCCATGAAGAATGCTACCTTTAGATGTTTAAGCTGCTGCTCATGCTGCTTCTGCCTTATGCTTTTACGAACTGTTATTTTTCACCCTTGTGAGGCTGTTTGCACTGCCTTGCAATAAACACCTTTTTGCAACGAATTAAGGACTCTTTCATCTCTCTCTAAAACCAAGAAGCCAGGAAGCAGAGAATCCCCATCCCAGTCTAGAAGATACATAGTATGTCTTTAGTGAAGTTTTAAGATAAGCAAACAAGTTTCAGTTATTTACCAAGGCACTCATAGCAGTAGCAGAGCTGACGAACTCAGTGAACAAATATTCATGACTGGAAAGCATGTGAAAGCTGAGGATTTTTCATAAAATCATTGATAGCTCTTTGCTGTCTTTACTGATTCCTTTGATACGTCTTGATACTGATTCCCTACACATAACTTGAAATGTGTATATTGCACATTGACTGTCTTGAATGTTTTGTATTATATTTTTATGTTGCACATATTTATTTGATAGACACTGCTGGTTTCTTATCCCAGTATATAATCTCATTTCTGGTCCTGATCTTAGAACTAGTTATTGAGTAGCTATGATTGTATTGACTGTAAAGTTTCAGATCACATCATCTTTCCAGTGGAAAATAATAAATTAACAGTTAAAAGTACCGTTGACCACTAGAGCAAATTCTTCTGTTATAATATGAAAATAAGTTTTATCTAAATTCTGTCATTTTTTCCGATGCCAATCAGGACTGCTTGGGACATGAAGATGAAAGGTGTCTTTATGCTGTATTTTTTGTGCTGATATATATGTTTTAGATTTTCCATGTAGAAAACACAAGAGTAAAAGATTTCAATTTGGGCAAAACCTACAATTATCTAGTCCAATTGCCTGACCACTTCAGGGCTGAATAAAAATTCAAGCATATTTTTGAGGTACATTGATATGTTTTTTCTTCTAGAGTCATTTTGTTTAACACTTTTCTTCTGCGGCCTCTTCAATACTGACAGACATTGAGCACTGACTACCTTTCAGAAAGCCTATTCAAATCCTTGGCTGTGGAGGACGGCAAGAACCAACCTCCCAGTTTGTGGGAGGCCTCTCCTAGGATACCCTGCACTCTTATGCAGATGTCCCCCAGTTATGTTTCCCTGACCAGTTTGTTTAGCAGCCTGCCCCTTTCCTGGACCAAGCCGCTGGGCTGGAGCATGCTCTCCGCGCCACGATGCAATGGCGACGGCCAGAGAGAAAGGGGTCTCCTGTCCTCGGCTCCCCATGGGTCCCTGCTCCCCCTGGCCACTCCCTCCCTGTCCCCCCGTTGGCCCTCGCGCCCTGGTCCCTCCTGTGTACCACCTCTGAGCCCCTGACCACTGGACTCTGATGCTCTCCCCTGCCCCTTGCCTGCCTGGGAAAAACCCCTGTTCGTCCCCAGTTCAGTTTTTCTCTGTTTCTGGTCTCCTTCACGGGTAGCTGCAATAAACCCCATGGAACACCATAAGAAAATCCTTCCCGTTTCTCTTCGTCAGAGGATTACAAAGCTATCCGGTGTGTGTGTGTGTGTGCTCGTGGGGACCGTGCCCATGATGCCAAGTGGCTTCTAGCTGGAGGCATTCCTAAAAGGTAGTGGCACCTTACCAACAGCACAGCCACCACTAAACTTGGCAACCCTTTCCATAAATAAATGTTTGCTAATATACTAATATCAGCTTCATTTATGCAGATTTGTGCATTTGACACATGTTCTATCATGTAACTTAGACCTATTGTTGTACTGACATATTTTTAAAAAACTGGTTTTTTGTCTGACACAACTCCAGCTGAGCTTTGCCCTTTCGTGGTTTCTCTGCACAGATGCAAACAGCAGCTCTTTTAATCTTTTTGTGCAGCCTGACCTTGCTTCCAGAGATCATAGAATTCATTTAGCTGGCTTTGGTGGAACTGCAAGCACTCAAACACAGATTCCCAGGAGACCCCACTAACTAGATTCCTGAGTAGCTTACAGCATGCTCTCTTGAAATTCAGGGTAGAAACCCTGATAATCTTTTTTCTCATTACACCAAAAACTTTAAACTCATTTTTTTGATCATAATAGCCAAGACAGCCACTTACCATCACATCTTCCATGAGTCCTTCTGTATTTACAACAAACAAGTCTTAGAGCACACCTTTCCTAGTTGTCTCACTGAGTACCTATGATGAAAAATTTTCTTCAACTGACTTCAGGAATTTGCCAGACTAGTTTATCACATCAATCTGGTATTCTCAATAGACATTTGGGAAATTTAAATCTTCCATAAGGACAAAGGTTACCAATATTTCTTCTAATTGCATGATTTCTTCTAATTGCATGCAGAATAACTCATCAATGCTATCATCATATGTGGGTGATCAATAGTAGACAAACACCTCAATACCTGTTTTGTTTTTCATTCCATTAATCCTCATCCAGAGGCTCTCAATCACATCATCCCTTACTGGAGGGTCTGTAAAGTATCCCTTGTCTACAGAGCAACTCTTCTACCCCACCTATCCTGCCTACCTCTTCTGAACAGCCTATAGCTCTCTATCTCAGCACTTCAGTAGTGGGGCATATTCCACTACATCTCACTTAATACCATCATTATCATACCTCTGGGAAAGCACTAAAAGACTGATGTTGGTCAGAGTTCTGCTATTTCTCTTACATACAATGAAGGTATTTTTTGTTAAAGGATAATTACCTTCAATCTTGCACTTCCATGGTCACACAGGAACCAGGGTCAGAGAAATTTGGGCTAGAACAGAGGTAGCAACTTTGTGATAAGAAAGGGTTTCTCAAGAGGACAGCTCTTCCTGTAACTAGCCCTGCTTTAGTACTATATGTCTCCTAGGAAACAGAACAAGTGTCTGCATTTTTCTAGCACTCAAAATAAGTATCGTGATAAAACCTTGGAATGAGGCACTGATCTTTTAAATCATTTAATAATATGAATAGAAGAGCTTGAGGATGGGGTGCTAATTTCATGTTTTAAATTCAAAATGTTACTGACTTCTTATCAACTTGGAAAGACTGTTTTTGTCCTCTTGAACAGGTCTTTTCCCAGCTGGTGGTGAGCCAGCAGAGATCAAAAGTTCACTTAGGACAGTACTCCTGATGTTTTTAAGCTTAGAATGAATAGTGGAAAGGACTTAATCATATGGAAAGACATTTGTCACCAGCATATCAGATAACAGATGCCAGTCTGTTTAAGTGGTTACTATTCAATTATGTTAATTTAAATATTGCAATTTGGTGATTAAAGAGTAACTACTCTACATAGGAAATTTATTTAAATGGCTTTCTCCTGTTATTTAGTAATGAGCACTAAGATATATGTTGAAATTCACTCAATGTGGTATTGAAAAAAGAATTAACTATATAACTTGTAACAAGCTGTCCTGGTTTGAAGGACAGGTCTCTGCTAGGGAAGGCAGGAGCCTCCCTCGGAATGAAGAATGTGAACCCCTCCCCTCCGAATTATTGTAATTTTGAAATTAAGGGGGTCTCAGGCAAAGATATGGGAGTAGGAATAACAGTTTTTTACTAGGATTTATAACAGAGCAAACAAACAACAACTTTTATGGCACTAACAACAAAACAGAACCAAGAACCCGGTCCCGACCTCCTGGCCTGAAGGCACTTCCCCCCCCTCAGTGCAGTGATGGTCACAGCCGGCAGGGAGCACGTGCTATGGTGGTTCAGTCAGCAGGGGAAAACAAAACGGAAGAGAGGTTTTGCTTCACAAACCTCCTTGGAGCAGTCGATTCCAGTGCCCCAGCAGGATTCTTGGAAAGCAGCAAACTGGGACGGCAGGACGTCTCGGCAGGCGGGGGAGCGGGGCTGCAGCGCAGTGAAACCCAGAGCAGTGCCGAAGGAGCGGTGGGGGCGGGGGGCAGCAGCCGCCCGGCTCCTAGCCCAGCGAGGAGAGGCGAGCTCAGGGATTCCGGGCACCCGAGCAGATGACAACAGGCTCAGCGGCTGCTCTCACAAGCAGAGGCTCACCCCAAGAGGCAGAAGAAAACAGCTCCAAGCCAGGGCTCCAGCAGCAGCAGCGAAAAAAAACTTCTCTCTCGCAGAGCTGTCTCTTCCCGTGTCCTCCTCCGAAAGCCAGTCCCGCTCCACCCCTCCCCTCTCCTTTTACCAGTCCCCAATTCTCGAGATATTCCTCCACCCCCCACCCCCTTCGAGAGAAAAACTCCCCGACAGAACACTAAACATAGATGGGCCTTTTCTTTAGGCCTAGGTATAGCCTTTGTTTTTCTTAAGTACTCAGTAATTAAGGCTATTTAGCAACTGAATGGAAAAAAATTCTACACTGTTAAAAGGAAACAAAAGGAAAGACAACCCAACCCCCAACACAAGCAAACAATTAGAAGAGTGATTCTTCATTTAAATAAATTGCTCCATTGAAGATTTGTTTTTTCTATCTAATCTTTCTTCATCTTACTAACCCTTTCTATTCTGAAATCAGAATCTTGTCAACATGTACCAATAATTTTTACAAATACCGTAAGTCTCGCTTTCCCTGCTGAACTTGAAGACCTTTGTATTTGTAAGTCAAAAGACAACTGTTGACGACATCAAACTCTGAAGGCAACCTGACTGGAGTGATTTTGCACCAGTGTTTAGAGGAAAACAAATTAGCATATACATATAAGAACATTTTGTGTTATATACTGAGGTAAAAAAGAACCTTTTTATTAGACAGACATAATCGATCACATTTTAGAAAAATATGAAAGCTTTGACTCAATACAACTGCCTAAATTATTTCAGTGATGTATGTCTTCTCAACAATTTATATGGTTGTATATTTATATGTAATATATGTAATAAATTGAAATATGCAATTTATATGCAATCAACATCTCCCACTCCTTGGTTCAAAACTGAAGAAATAGATCCTGTACTGTTTTTCATTCACCTAGAATATTCATCTATACAATGTAGTGTACTTGCTAAGATGAAAAATATCCCAAACACAAATCCATCTGCTAGCACTAATATTATTTTTCATGAAATTTAGAGTGTAAGAACTGGCAATGCGAGACATAAGGGGGAAAAAAAAGGCAAACAGATAAGGTGGGGAGATTTTTGTTAGAATTTCAACAATTTTTTTATCATCATGTGCCTAAATCAAATTCCTCAGATTATGCGGAGTACAAAAATGGTTTATTTGCCTTATCAGACCGACTACAGATCTTGTAGTAACTAAGTTTATAACTTAGTTTTACTAAGCAATAACGAAGTAAACAAAGAAATTAATTTTCATATGGTAATATAATTGGCATGTATATATTTTTTGGCCGATTATTCTATTTTCTGGGTGTTGTGGGTTGAGAAGTGATTTTTCCCTGCAAGAAACTTGACAGCTTCCTTCATGCCTGAGAGAACCAATTAGCTGGCTAGTTCTAAGGTGGACAGTCTGTTTTGCCACTTAAGAAGCTGAATATATCTCTGTGATTCACACTTAAGAAAGGAGAAGCCCAGGAATATCTTTCTTGCTTCTGGCTTCTGAACAGGTCACAGGGGGCCCGTGCGGCCCAGTGGGGCCGGCCTGGGCAGGGTCAAGGCCAGGCCCACTCGGTCGGGCCCTGCCGCCTCTGCGGGGCCGGGCTGGGCAGGGCCAGGCAAAATCCACTCGGCCAGGCCAGGCACGGCTGAGATCCTGCCACAGCTGAATCCTGGCCTGGCTGCTGAGATCCTGCAGCCCCTGCCTCCCCTCTCTCCAGGAAAAGTCTGCAGCAGCTTGGGCCGATGCCCAGCAGAGATCATGTGACCAACAGGGCCCAGGAGAGATACTGACTCTCTCAGCGCACAGATGAAACTTACAGACATCAATCCTCTCTCCAGTAAGAGAAAAGAGAAAGGGTAAAGGCATGTGAAGAAACCAACATGGAGACCCCGAGGTCAGTGAAGAAGGAGCTGAATCCCAGAGGGAGGAGAGAGAGGAGATGCTTTAAGCTGAAATTCTTTTGTAAGGCCATGGTGATGGACTATGATCTATTAGACTATTCCTTGTAACTCATAAATGCAACTGGGGGGATGTAGTATTCTAACTGCAGCCTGAGCAAAAGTCTCCATGCTAAAGTAAGCAGATGTTGAAGTAGCTGTGATCTAAGAGAAACTTGAACAGAGAGAGATGGGAAACCTTGCTACAGAGATGAGAGGCAAGAGAACCTTTGCTACAGGGATAGAAGAGAAACTTTGTTTCCAGAGATAGAAGAAGAGAGCCCTTGCCCCAGTGATAGAAGAGAAACCTTACTTCCATAGAGAGAAGACTCTTTGCTTTTCTACCAGAACAGCTCATCCTTAAAATAGTACTCCAGCAGACAGAGATGAGCCCTTGAAAGCAGTTGTGGGAAGAACTGTATTTCGAGAGAAGGGACTTTCACATTGAGAACAGATTTCCTTTTCCTGGTGGCTGGTTCACTGTGATGTTGAAACCATGACAAAACTGTTTTCTTGTGGAAAAGTCTCCATGGCATGGCAGGAGAGACTCCTCTCCCTAAGTGAACTGAAGAAAGACTATTTTAGAGGTGGTAAACTGACAGAAAGTCTCAGGTTTTGTTTCTTTACATTGTTAGTGGGAAGGACAGAGGATGTTGGGGGGAGGAGAGGTGTCTGCAGGTTTATTCTGGTTCTTATTATTTTGCTTTTAGTTCTATTAATAAAGCTTTCTTTATACCTTTTAAAGTTTTGAACCTACTTTGCTTTTCTCCGAATCCTTATCTCACAGCAAAAAATGAGTAAATAAGTTTAGTGGGTACACTGGTGTTAAACCAGAATGCTCAACCCACTACATTAAATATGTACTGTGTGAGGATGGCAAAGTAAGACCACTACACTGGGATTACATATTTGGCAGAAAACCCAGAAATCTACAGCCAAAAACTGACAGGGTCTGTAATTGCTTTTCTGTGATATCAGTGAAGTTAATATTCATGCTTATTGTTCCTGTCAGTTTCATGTTTGACACACACAAGAAGAAGCATCAGCTGGGTATTTAGACTCTGGTTGAAGAAGATCTGACCCGAAGTTTGGAAAAAAAGTAGAGAGAATTTGAAAAGCTTCTAATTCCCCATTTCAGCTGCAAGTGGTTCTAGTTTAAATACATATATACAAATAGTGGACAAATACTTTACACTCTTAGAAAATCAGAAAAATTTTGGAGAATAGCAAAAAATAATCTAACCATATATTACAGCATACTGTATACTCAGTAATTATGAGAACAAAACAGAATTTTAAATATTTTAATATTTTTTAAATTTAATTATGAAGGGATACCAAAAAGAAGGCAATATTCACTTAAAGTGAATGGTAGAAAATTTTTACCTGATTAAACATTTCTTCTACACAATGTCTATCTACACTGAGGATCTCCTTATAAGTGAAAATATTAAATCAAAAAAACTCAAAAAGACTTAAAAATAACATTTCGACTGGTTTCTGGTCACTAAATCATTAAATCATAGAATGTGCTGAGTTGGAAGGGACCTGTCACAATCATGGAGTCAAACTTCTGGCCCTGCAGAGAACACGAAGAGTTACACCATGTGCCTGAGAGCATTGTCCAAATGCTTCCTGAACTCTCTCAGGCTTGGTGTTGTGACCACTTCCCTGGGGAGCCTGTTCCAGTGCCCAACCACCCTCTGGGTGAAAAACCTTTTCCTGATATTCAACCCAAACCTCCCCTGACCCAGCCTCATGCTGTTTCCTCTCCTCCTGTCACTGGTCACCACAGAGCAGAGATCAGTGCCTGCCCCTCTTTTTCCCTTCATGAGGAAGTTGTAACTGCAATGAGGTCTCCCCTCAGGTTCCTCTCCTCCAGGCTGAACAGACCAAGCGACCTCAGTCACTCCTAATAGGCCTTCCCCTCCAGACTGTTCACCATCCCCATCACCCTCCTTTGGATGTTCGCTAATAGCTTAATGTTTAGCTAGTCATAACATTTGGAATGGATTCTGACACCTCTTACATCAGGGATTAACTAAGTCCCTTTCTGTTAAAATGTCGGAGAGTAAATAGTGTGGGTATAATGATAAATACAATAGTGAAAAATTCTTCAAATTTTTTGTGCAAATTTCTGGAGTAGGTGCAGAGGTAGCATAGCTCTCTCAATGGCTCTAATCCTTGATATTTTATATTCATTTATAACATC
Source organism: Picathartes gymnocephalus (assembly GCA_013390045.1). Taxonomy (NCBI): domain Eukaryota; kingdom Metazoa; phylum Chordata; class Aves; order Passeriformes; family Picathartidae; genus Picathartes; species Picathartes gymnocephalus. Next base: position 34,396 of record WEKY01062624.1, read on the forward strand.
TTTTAGTGTAATAGTAATCTAATATAGAAGAGAATTATAGGCAAGAATGGGCACATAATATATGAAAGAGGATGCAATCCTGATGATAATTACTGTTGTAAGTGTGTAGGGAGTGATGTTAACCATGATGGATGCTTGGACAGCTAAGAGGATCATATTCATTGAAAGCAGTTGTCTCCACATTGTGGAAGCACTAGAAAGGAAACAAGGTCTTGAAGTTCAAGTATTAAAGTTCTTGCGAGCCAAATGTTTGCATGATTTGGATTCAGAATTGTCCAGTTTCTGCTATAGCTTTTGACTGCAGCAATGTGCGGAGTGTGACCAGGACTGTCTTCTCAGTTACTTAACCTTAAATAAAGCCAGCTCAGAGTTACCTACATGATACTGGTATTTTAGCTCCAGTTTTCTCATTAGTCCGTTTAAAACGTGGAGTAATTTAGACATGAAGCCACACTCTAGTGATAGTCTTGTGGACTTTGGATGTAGAAAATGACGGTTAAGAATTGGTTTTGAGGTTGGGTCTAGTTTAGATCCTCAGAACTTAGTTGGACTATTACCTGTTTGCACATTCAACTCTGCCTATGAATTATATATTTTAAACCCTGAATGGAAAATACACAAGGATGTGTTTTAGACAGGGGGGCTTTATTCTGTATTGTTAATTAGTCTCAAGACCAAAAAAGATTCAGGCTGGAAGGAAACAGTGAGGTACCATGTAAGTTTACATGTTCAATTTGCAACTTAGAGGTTTGTATTTTTTGTCTTTCTAAGAAAACAGGAAGTGGATTGCAGGGAATATTTATGTGCTCATCATCAGTGAAAATTAGCTCTTCCTGGCTTTCTTTTCCCTTATAAAAGACAAGGTCAATCACTTTCAAGGGCCAGTGACACGTGTTTTCCTGCAAAGGAAACAAAGCCCACAAAGTGATGGCAGGGTTGACAGAACAGGAGTATCACCAACAAAGGCACAGTCCCACCATGACTGAACAAGGTAAGCAGAGCAGGTCTGGTGATGGCAACAAGGGTCAGCCAGAAGTGATGTTTGCCTGACAAGTCTGTGGTGATAAGGAAGTCTGAAGAGCAAGCCTGGATGTCAAGTCAACAAGGCAAGGCCAGGATCATCAAAGTGCAAGGCCAGGAGTCAGCATGCCTGTGCTGTTTCTCCGTCAAGGACCAAGTAAAAGCACCTGAGCTTCTCTGTAGCTCCCAAGCCAAACCAAGGAGGCCCTAATCAGGTTTCTCACAGCTTTTTCTAACAACTAGCTCTCTTCACAGCACAGGATTCAAGGTTACACAGTTACTCTACCTTTAAGCTTACCTTGAGTGAGTGCAGGCAGCTGAACCCCTGCAGCAAGGCTGAAGAGTTTGGTTGTACACTCACTGCATTGGCTTGTCATTTTTATTTTTGGTCTGAACTCAAATTGTCGAACTTTTGGTTTGTATTTAAAGAAGGCAATACTGCATGTGAAATTCCTCTTTTGGAGGTAATTTAAACTTTATCAACATATTTGTTCCGTGTTGTGTGGTGTCTAAGGACCACAGTTTAAGTTATTAGCACTTCTTGTATATCTGCCTGAATACAACTTTTAGCATGCTGGAGTGGAGACATTGATTGTAAAAGGAGCACTGAATCTCTTGTATTTTCACATGAGAAGATACTAATAGTAATGGGGAAGGGTAGCTACTTGAAGTAATTTAATGTTTTTAGCATTACTTGGTCACCTAGAGACTTATCCAGAACAAACTTCTGCTGAAATGAGAGTTGATCCTTTGTTTTTATTGAAAACTGTAAAGTATTCTCATCCTTTCTAACTGTTCTCTCTGGTAACCTTGAACCAAGTAGTCAGTAAATGGTAATTCATTACATCCAGTAGCAGTCAGGTACAGGTGTGACTGTTTCCTGAGCCTAACATTTTACTTTTTCACTTCCATTACTAAGCTTTGGATCCATGCCCTTTGTCACATCCGCCTGTTGCTTTGTGCTAATCTGTCATTGCCCTAAAGATTTTGTGTTGGAGACATCAGCTATTTACAATGACTAGATTTAAGTTTGGGGGTTTTTTGTCTGCCTGCCATTTTATTGTCATTTGATGTTTTCATGAATAGTAAAAGACTCTCTATTAAAAATGTTTTGTCTTTAAGCTCCTTTAGAACTGCTGTGTCTTACTTTCAAGGGTAATCACTTTTTTTGGATGGAATGTCAAGTAGGCTATCTGAAGCATTTCGTGCATCTGTTCCAGTCTGTCATAAAGTACTACACTGTATTAGAGAACTTAGCCTACAAAATTTTGTAATTTATTTTCAAGTCTGAAGTAGGATAGTCATGGGCCAAAAGAGAGCTTAAAGCTGACATGATCCTTCCAACAGTAAATAATTGAATAGTGATGCTGAGCTATAGCCTGGAGTATTTGTGTTCATTCAGTTCACAATTCTAGGCAGGTGCTCTTGTAGAGTGAATCCTGCAGGTAATTGATGAGTGAAAGGAGAAGAGACCTTTGCCAAAATGATGGCACCAAATAGAGTAATTACTTCAAAGACTAATCCTTGAAGAAAATGATACATTTAGTACACCTTTGATATATAATAAATGTTATTTTGAGGAAGTAGGGTTATATAAACTAGAGGTATTAGAAACCTTTTAATCTATTGCCTTCCTGGGTGCCCAGAAGGACTTATTGGCTCCCAATCTTGTGAAACACATCCTGCTAATTTATTTTATTGCATTACTTGTTTGGATTTTTTTCCCAGTTGATTCCTGAATTCTATTTTCTCATTAGCAGTTTTGAATGCACCTTGATGTGTGGCATATTCTTTCTCAGATTGTTTTCTGCCAATATTGGTGTTTCTATTGTGTCCGACTATGTTAAGTCAGTGAATTTTAATTGTCAGCTTGATGCTCCAGCTGGCAAATGTGTCAAAATGGTTTGTTTGGATTTCAGGGTTTCCATTTTCCACTTTGTTTACCTTGCCACACATTCACAGATTCATGCCACTTCAGCTGCTAAAATTTCAGTGCACATCCTGGAAATATTGCAGCCTGCTAGATCAAAATATACCTCTCTGTATCTTCCTGAACCCTATTCCAATATTCAAAAAAATCTTTCTTATGGTTTCCATCAGTTTGGTTATTGTATAATCTTTCTTACTAGTGTTGACTTATTCTGTTGTTTTCCTCGCTCATCTCCCCCACCACCTGGGAGCAGTAATGTGGCAGGAGAAATGAATCTCTGCCATGAAATATCTCAAAAATGACTGCAGACTTTGGGAACGTAGCAATTTTAAAGCTTCAAAAACAGTCATATCTTTAGATTTCTGGGGGTTTTTTTTCTCTTTCAAATGCAGAATAAAAACCTCTCAGGTATTCAAGTTTCTTTTCAAAAAATCTTTTCTCATGTTATTGACCCTAGTCCTTGTGTTACATAATGGGAAATTATCCTTTGCTCACTATGTTGCCACTCTCCTTAAACTTTGTGTAGCTTTTGCAGTCCTTATAGTCTGAAATCTTAACTGTGAAAGACACAGCATTACTTTTGTCCATAAACTCCATGTCTGTCTATAAAAGACTCAATATAGTGTTCTAGTATATTTTCTTGATTGTTCTATCATATTTTTTTGAATAATTTGAATGGTTTGAATTAATTCTGATAATCTGACCTTTTGAGCAATGCCAAGATGTTTGGATTAAATGAAGATAAGATTGAGACACATGCAGAAGCAACAGTTGAAAGAGAAGAGAAGAAAGAACTAAAGAAGGAGATGAGAAGAGTTACAACACAAACATATTACAATATAAAAACATATTTACATGCATAAACTAAAAAGTACAAAGGAATGTCCCTGAACATTAGAAGTCACTTTGGTATGATTGAAAAGGTGGTACACTTCCTAGCACTTCCAAGCATTGTTAACAAATTAGAACAGACCAGAAATGCTAACTTCCCAAGTAGCAAAAATATTAGTCAGTCTATGCCAGACAGCTTTGGTGTTATGGATCTGTCCTGAGGAGGTCTTAATTTGCTAGTAACAGAAAAAACTGTACTAGGAAGAGGTAGGGGGAAGGAACTATGAGATAGTAACCTGTGTCCTAAAGTAAGTTTAAGTATGGAAAGATTTCTAAAGACAAATGAGTGATCTTTAAACAGAGACACATTATGGTTTTGGTACAGGCAAAGCAGGTTCAGATGAGGTCAATTCAGGAAGTGCCTCATAAGACGCAGATAATTTGTAAAGATTCCAAAACTGTGCAAAATAACCTTATTCAAATAAAATGAAAGGTTTTCTCTTCAGGTTCTGCTACAATTAAATTTTTAAGTTCAATTTATGATGAAGTAATACATATTTAAAACATAATTTATTTTTTATATTATCTTAGACCTTAAAGTGTCAGGATTTTTCAGACGAAGCTAATTTCATTATGAAGAGCTTAACCAAGATTTACAAAATACTTTGCTGAGGAATTTTAAATATATAATGCACAATAGACTATATAGAGTTTCTGCTTGAAGGGAAATTATTTACTTCTGATAAGGAAAGAGCATTCCTAGCTGTACATAATCAGACCACTATGGTTGATAGAGAGTTAATCACACTAGTACACTTACAAAATGTGACCTTTTTGTGTGCATGTAAACTAATTTGTTTATGTCATATGAGGTTAAATTGATGATGATAAACTACAGTTATATATGGAATTTTGGAGTCTTCTGTTTTCTGTTAATGCTTAATTTAAGCACATCCATAAAAAAAGATACTGGTGTTTATGATTTTGCACAGTAGTTTTTGAAAGAAACATATGTGATCAGCATATATATACCAAGCAAAATTGATACAGGAAAAAAATGTTTTTCACACTCACTAGCGTTCAAATGCAGAAAATTACTTTATCCTTTAATGCTTTAGACATTAAGGTAGACTGGTTGACATGATGAATAGCATGCATGCTTTTGTCTATGTACGTTTCCTAAAACACAATATAAAAGAGACAAATTCAAGATAACACCATATAAACATGCTGGTTTTAAGGATATTTTGTGATTATGGAAGCTTGTCCCTGAGAAGAAAACGTGGAATAATTGGAATTTAATTGGGATAAGTACTCAAATAATACTTCCATTTACCAAAAATATAGACAAATATCCTATTTGTTAAATATCACAAATTTTAAGAGCTCAAAAGTGCCTCTTAAAATTTGCATTGTTAACAACAAGATTTTACTAACATAGTGTTAAAATGTTTTTAATGTTTAAGTGTTAGTCTGCATGGCACTGCGTTGTGTTTAAATACAGAAACAACTCTTAGGGATTTAACATGGAAATATCTAACATAAAGGTAACTGTACAGTTGATCTTCTATAGTCATGGACATGATGAACACTCAAGTTCACTTCTTTGTGGTCAAAATATTTCACGGGGCAACATCTTGATGCTGTGTATATGTATATGCTGAATGAGAGTCCGGCACTCATATTTGTCCTTGAAAAAAGATGAAACACTTACAATGAAGTCCTCTTCAACTTCCTTCCTAAATTGTAAGAGAACTCTTTCACATCTGTTAAGACCTGAGCTGTGTATGAAGGCTCAAGTTTTCAAGTTAAAAGCCTAAGAAGGAGTGGAAACATTAAAGGTAGTAAAACTTCTACTGTTGGCCTTTAAAACTTCAGAAATGCCTATTAAACTAGGTATATAGTTTAAAATATTCTGTAATCTCATCATTTTCTGAATCCTGCACAGATAATTGCAACTTATCATCTGGCATATGGGATTACTATGGCAGTCCATATGTTTTGTAACAGTTGGTATTCAAATGAAATATGCCAAGTCAAATAAGAAGGTGGCCGAGGCAACAAAGCCTGATTACTAGCAGCTACAACAAGCTGCTGGTTCCAACTCAAAATATTTTCCTTTCAGTTTTTTGGTAAAAACTGAATTGTATTAACCTGTTTTACAACTCCAAAAATGTAGTGACAACATGGACTTGTATTTATGCAATAAACTTAAGTGCCAATAAGCCCAACTCGAAACACTACAGATGATTTGAAGGAGGATATTTATTATGTTTTGTTTATCTGAGCCATACCCTTATAGAGTATCTATGGTATAGACTTGTCAGTATGCCTTCACGGGATCAAAAATATTACTGTTCTGGAGAAGCACTGGCTCAATTCTAAACTTAAATTGTGCTGATGTTTCATGCTACAGCATGCTTCATGTACAAAACGGCTGTTTAATATCCATCTCAACTTGCTCTTTCACTTTTGGCTTCTTTTCCTGACACTTTTCTTCTGTTTTTTCTGTGTTTCTAAAAGGCTACCCTGGAATCCTTCTGACAGACATTTTTGTTCATTTAAATCTATGTATCTTACTCTCTAAACTCGAATCACTGTTAATCTTTGGAAGGGGATATCTTCATCGTTCCTTCTTCCTGCACATAGGTTCACATCATAAGCTCTTCTCCGGAATTCATCAACACTAAAAATTTAATGTGCAGGATATTGGGGTTTTTTTTCATCATCCATTGTTTTGTGGAGAGGAAGATTTTTTTTTAAGGAGGGACTTTTTTTTTCACTGGAAATTGCTTTGCATTTTTGTGCCTTACATTGTGCTCTAGAGTGCTCCTCTGACAAGGCATTTTTCTTCCTGGTGGAAGTAAAATTAAAATTAGTTCTCTCTGTGCATGTGCCTAAGACAGGAAACTGCTGTGAACTTGATTTCAACAGACACAATGTGAATCAGAGTCCTAGAATGGTAATAAATCACATTTATTGTGATTCAACTTCTATCTATCTATATTTGCACTTTAGCAAGCCAGGGTGAACATGCAAACTGGATTCCCTTCAGCACAGGGTAACATGGAAGATGGTCTCCGGCACTCCAAGAGCTTTTGGATGTCTGAACAGGGGATAAGGCAATACTACGAAATAAAATTTTCTTGGTGACTATTCAACTGTATCACTCCACAGATCTGCTCCTATTATACCCTTCTGTTGGCTAAGACAAATATAATTCTACTCTCCCAGACCTTCACCTAATCCGTTGACACTCTAGGGCTCAAACAAACCTCTATTATCTTAGTGAGTAAATGGAATTTGCTGATTCAAAACTTACTCTCAATTTCTTTCACAACTGGTAAACAGAGGATGACTCAGGTGCCTGCCTCTACTGAAAGTAAAAGGTGTTTTAATTAAATATGTTCTCAAATAATCCACTCTGGTTAGATGGCTAAAGTAAGCGGGAATGAACCCAAAATATTTCAAGCTTATTTGCGGACAATACAGTAAACAAATAAGAAACACAATTTAAGGAAAGGATTTTCCTTTAGCTGAAGAAACTGTCAAATAATTGAAGGCAGTCTTATGGGGAGGTTTTAAAGTGTTGCAAAGTTGTCAAAGTCCCTTTTCAGAGTCCTTTTTACGATCTATCATTACACTTACCTTTAATGATAACAGGTTTTCTGTACATGAGTTTCTAATTTTGTGTAAAGCCCTCTACTATGTAAGTTGTCCAAGGTTCTCTGCCTCTAGAGTGAACAAAATAACCAACAAAAACCACAAAGGAACAAGTAAAGAAGCAAAACGTTTCAAGTGGTTGGTTGCATAATCAGGTGAAAATACAGGTAGATAATCCAGAATGCAGCACTGAAAATTTCTAATCAAGAGGTCTTCCATAAGGTGCATAAGGTGTCAGATATTTTCTTAGATACAGAAACCACTAGTAATGCATCTTCAAAATTGCCCTCACGTGAGCATACATATATTCAGGATAAATATATGCTCAGGAAGTCAAAACCTAACAAGTATATCCTATTGCCACACTTCTATGCATCAATAAACAAATCTATTACTATTTCAAATAAGCTTTTCTTTCCTTGCTACCAGAAATGAACATTTTGACCAACAGTTCTGCTAGAATTGGAATGAGATCATTAATCCCTAAAAAACAGATATATATATATTTCTGCAGCTAGAAGAAAAAGACTTATAATAACTGGAAGCTGTTGTGTATTTATTGCGTAAGTATGGGGTGATGTGGAGGCCGGTGAGCCCACTAAGCCAGGGTCCATTGTGGTCCCTTGGAGAGACAGACCCTAAGTTGAAGACTAGCCCCTTAATTAGGGTGACAGAAAAGGCTTCTCCCAGCATACCTTGTGATGTTGTGCAAATGTACCCCAGTTCTGCCTCCCTGGTTGGCCCGTTGGCCTCCCTGCCTCTTTTCTCCCCTACAAGGTCAGGTGCCAGATTGTTCCCCCTTCCTCAGTTCCCCATTGATCCCTGTCCCCTGGCTACTCCTTCCTGTCCTCCCATTGGCCCACACACCCTGGCCCCTCCTGTGTACCGCCCCCATGCCCTCAGACCATTGGCCCTGATGCTGTCTCCGCCCTTTGCCTTCCTGGTGTATAACCCTGGGCCCTCCCATTGTTCTTGTTCTTCGTCCCTGCACCCTTCCAGTGTGCAGATAGGCGTTGAGGTCCGCTGCTAATAAGCGCCACTGGGAACCCATACGAAGAACCCCTCCTGCCTCTGTAACCTTATTTCCACTGGCTACATGTGTGAGTTTGGTGAGCCCCCTCTGCCCGACCAGAGTGCCTTCCCCCGTGGAGACGCTTACAGGAAGGTTGCGCTGCAACAGGATGATGTATTTAGGTTTAGCTACAAATCTAACATTTTTTATTGGGAATCTTCCAGGAGTCTTCCAAGAATTATCTGAGTCCTATTTTCTAACAGATAGGATTGGGATCCTGGTAATGTCTTTGGATGAAAGAACGAAAATAACATAGATATAAATTTTATTGGCTCACATCAGAGTAATTGCTTCAGAGAAGCAATTAACAAAGTTTATTGAAGAGACTGGGAGTTGAGCTTACAATATTAAACTCATCTTTGGCTTCACAGGATGTGATAAATTGCATCTTTCTCCCAGTCTGTGTTCTCATTGTTTCAAACAAATTCACCATTAGAATTTCACTGTAGTTGGACAAAATTTCAATGCCTTTTATCATATATAAGAAGTTCATCCACAGCACACCAGCAGTTGTCCTTTTATGGATTATCTATTGCCTACTCTATTTCCTAAGAAAATATCTGCTCTCGCCACTGGTTCTCTGTCTCTCCTCTTCCTTGGTGACCAACTACTTAAGACTACCTTATCAGAAGATTTTTTCCCCACTCCATCCTTCCCAGTAAGTGGGTTGAAGGTATGCAAGAAGTTTGAAGAAGACATGAGCAGGACAAGAGATTATTCCATACTATTTGATGTCACAATTAGCAATTAATGCAGGGTGAGGATGGGAAGGGGGAAAAAGTTCATAGTTATGGTGTTTGTTTTTCCAAGTAACTAATATGCGTGATGAACTCTAGCTTCCCTGGAAATGGCTAAATATCTATAAGTAAGTACCTTGAAAATTGCAGATCAAAAAGCAAAGTACTTGGTCAAAACCCAAAGTCCATTTCAAAGAAGAGGATATTTCTAACTTACCCAAGATTCTAGGGAGAGGCAGACCTGTTGTACTGGTTTGGGACACACCAAGACACCTCTATAATTCAGAAAGACAAACTCGAGATGATATTAATAATTTATACCAAGACATCTTGTTTTAACAGAAATTAAAACAAAATAAAACCAACAACAAAATGAAAAAAAAACAAGTCAAAACCCAAACCAAAACTAATTAGTAAAAATTAATTTACCGATGAGTATTTGAAATCATAAACTAAGTATTAACAAAATGTTTTTCTATATTCATCTTCTTTTGGGAAAACACCCAAACACTTTAATTAAAACTGGGAAATAAAGGATTTTGTATAGAAATCCTTGCTCAAGCTCTTTCACCAGAATGTTGGAGAGTGCTTAAAAACCTATGCTACAAGAAAAATTTCTGATTTCTATGGGATTTATGTTTTCTCTTCATATGATAAGTATTACTGTTCAAAAATATTGGCAATGATAATGTTGTTTGGAGATGTGCCTTCTTAAATATTGTATTTAAATGGAAAGTCTGTATTCTACAGCTGTAGTTATATGCAAATGCTAACATCAACTGCTCACAATATTCACTAATCATCAGCTGAAGTAATTTGAATATTTGTTGTTATTGATCATAATTTGATCTAGGGTTCACTCCTGGTGCTAGGAGATAAATGTTTTTTCTTTTCAGCTGAATATCAGCTTGGTAGCTATATCAGTTAAACCTCTACAAGAAAGAAAGACTAAAACTGGATTGTTCACTAGATAGTAATACCTAATTCCTTTTTTTAATAAGGAATTTCTTTCCCCTTCATCTTGCTGTTTGTTATATCTTGGTAGCACTTTAGAAGTGGAGAGGGAATAGCACAAAAATAAAGTTATGGAAAGTTGTGCCTGCACTGGCCAAATAAAATACACATTGTCTTAAAGTGCATTCTATTTCAACTGTATTTTCAATAATAATGCTCACTGCCTTATTAATTAATCATCTTTTTAATAGAGAATTGCACTTCCAGAGTACAAAAATAAAGCAGAAGGTACTAAAACAAACAAAATGATCAATTTAATAAGTCTTTTTCCTTTTCCTTATGTATTTCATTCCCTTCAATTGATTATTCCCTTAAGACCTAATTTCTTTGTAAGTTATGAGGCAAGCACATCATCTTCAGATGTCTTTAACACCATCTAAACTAGGAAAGCAGTGAAGAATTTTTTCTGTTCCACACTGTCCTATAAAAACATACTCAGACAGTTGTCCGATATAAAAGTGTACCAATGTAACAAGCAATAAGCAGGTTTTCAGAAGTAAAAACAAAAAAAGTAAAAAAAACCCCCTTGAAATCATAAACCACCACCTTAGCCATAAACAATAGTTTTAATTTTAAAACTGATTTTAAAATTCTGAAGTTAATAAGACACTTGAAATATTAATTTAAAAACTCCCTTCAGGTATTCCTTTAATGATGCAAAGATATCAATCTTGGTTTGTGGACAGATGTTTTCAACTTGCCAGTTATGCTTTGGTATTGAACTGAGTTTTGGAAATTTTAACTCAGAATATAATTTATCCTCTGATTATAATCACATTAGGGAAATTTTTTTTTAATATATAAGTTTGTCTCACTCCTAAGGAACAACAAAACAATATAAACAATTGAATAGAATGTATACTAAAAGGATAATCTGAATGGAAAAGAGCAGGACACATCACGAAAGATAGCTGGTATTTTAAAACACAAATATTGATCAAAAAGGAAGGTCACCTAAGCTTAACTTGTGTTTTCCCATAAGTTCACTACTATTCATTTTAGGTTGGCAAATTCTAAAATTGTAAAATCACTATTAAGTTCATATTTTTTAGTCTTGTACCTATTCAGACATTTCTGAATGAGGACTGTTCTTTAACAGAGATATACATGTGCAATACAGTTGTGAAAAGTGCAAAAAATAGACAAGATGGAATGCATTGCAAGAGTCCAAGTCAGGAACAGAATTCCAGTTCTCTTTTCATGCTGGACAGTGGGAAAATCTACGGCATGAGAAAGGAAATCTGCCAGCAGTGAAAGGAGGAAGAGCAGCACCTGGCTTAAGATATCAGAGGAGCACAGGTAGGAGTAATCAAATAATGTGTAACATTTTATTTTCATATCTTGAGTTTCTATGGAGCTGGAAAACAGCAGTATAATCTCAGGGATTTTGGTTGTAAAGAATCCTGCATATCAGTAAAGTAAATAATATCAAGTCATGGGTAAGGATACTGAAATTTAAAAATTGTGCATACTTTGAATGTTAAAACAATCCTCGGCACATCTTTGGGCCAGGACAATAATAGTGTTCTTCCAAGCACAGTGTGGGGAAAAGACATGGGGCAAGTATCCTTCCATACCATGTGAAAACTGTCATGGATGCTAAAGCATTTTAAATGTAGCCCACAGAATATAGTCAGTCTGTGCAGCTATGTTCAGGGCTAGAGAGCAAACCCTGGAAGTGTTAATAACTTAGATGTCTCCAGAGCTTTCCTGTGAGCAGAACAATGGAGCAGGAGGTAAGACACTGAAAGAGTGAGGTACTGCAAGATCCTCTCTCCCCTCATGTTCATCGAGCTTGTTCTGTTCTGTGCTGTAGACAGACAGTCCATGTTACCTTTATACAAATGCTTTGACACTTGAGACAGGAAACTAATATAAAATAGTAGAAACAGAGTAGAACAGTTTAGTCTTACATTGCTTAATGTAAAGTGGTTATTATCTTTATTATCTTATTTTCTCAAAATAAGTGTTATCATAACTGTGCATGAAGTAGCAAGTATTACCAATGTTATGCCTGCTGATAACCATCACGGGGAATAAACTGATTCTAGTAATCTGTAAATCTTTAGTTCATACATTTATTTTCTGGACTATTGAAAAAATACAGATTGATTTGGATCAGGACAAGGCATATGTTTCAAGTTTGATAGATTCTAACATGATCAATTTTTATTTCATGTCACGTGAGGAGTTATTGCTCTGTATCTAATGGGTCTGCTAGTGTTATTCCTTTCAGCAGTGTATCAGATCACTGAGAAATACAGGATAGAGACCTAAGGTGTGCTTAAAAACCAAACCAAACCAAACCAAACCAAACCAAACCAAACCAAACCAAACCAAACCAAACCAAACCAAAACAAAACAAAACAAAACAAAACAAACAAAAAAACTCCCACACCACCAAAAAACTCAAACCAAATCACATTATTAAAAATGTCGATAAATTCCTGAATGTGCACCAAATAATAAATGTGACAAGTTTCCAAATTTTTTTTTTATTTTAAGTACGTACAGTAAATTTAGAATAGCTTTTTCTTTTTTTATTCTAACCTACAGAAAATATGATCCAGCACATGGAAATTTATAGTTCCTAAAGTCAGAGACAATCATACTGCAGAAGAATGTTAATGGATTGTAATTATGAAAGTGTTTATATCTGATACCCAGATAAAAACTGTACTGTTCCTGAAGCAAAATAGTATCCTAAGCTACATACAGATAGACACCAAGCAGTTTGTTATGATCAACCTTTCAGCAAATTAAATCCAACTTTTCCAAAGTTGTTTTTATACACAAGTGGCAGGTGTGACCCATATGTGTCTGTAAAATTGTTCTAGAAAAAGGCTAAGTGCTGTTGCATTTAATTCAAAAAACATCTGATAACATGAGGTGATCAAATAGCCAAGAACATATGTATTTTTACTTATTAATTCAAAGTCATTATAAAGCCAAAAAAAGTACTAGGATATATTAAAATTTGTATTTAGAACTACTTTGAAAAATATTTCATTTTATGAAATTGTGTTTCACTGATGGAATCTCACTTAGCATTTCACTATAGCATTGAGCAGATTCTTCAGCATACCAGAAAGGAAACCAAAACCCCAGACTATAACACCTTCTATAAAATAAGAACAGCTAAATAACTTCTCTCTGAACTTTATCCCTTTAAGTAACTTATCCCTTCAAGCAATGTAGGTTATGCATATTTTGTGTCATTGACTGCCAGTAATGAATACAGCAGACGAACTTGATTGGTTCTGTGTTTTAGTCTTATCAGAATTAGCTAAGCATTATTTTAATTCAAAATGGATTGAAATAGATTAAAGTGGTTTATTAATTTGTCAAAGACACATAATTAACTGTCAGTGACCTGTACACTACAGATCAATATCAACAGGGCCGCAAGTAATGAGTTTCATGCAGCCCTCCCACAAAGGCCAAGTAGGTTACACACACAGATGTGCAAACACAGACATGGGCACACACACAGCCCTGCTCTGCTTGGCTTCAGAAGGGATTTGTGGCCACCCTGAATGGGACCAGGTTCTGTTACCTGCTCTGTCTCCCTCTGTTAAAAATCACCATATATTTCTTCTGTGCTTTTCAAGCTTGTGTTTTCTCAGTTGTAAAAATCCCTTTTTCTTTCAAGATTTGACATATAGAGGTAGTATGTCTGATATTTTTTCAAGGAGCAGCTGAGATGAAAGAATTCAATAGCATCCCTTTGAACAGTCTGTTATACTGCTGAATATTCCCATAATAATTTTGATAATTACTTTCTCCTTATGCTAGCTTTTTTTCATGGGTTGCAATTCTGTCTGATTAGATAATAAAAATCAGGAAACTTCATTAGAATTTACAGGTTTTTTCTTCATTTAGAAAACCTATTAAATTATATTTTGTTAGCTGTCACAGTAGTATGGACTACATATATGATACACTTTTTTTTCTAAACACACAAGTTATATTTTATATAGTTAGAAACTCCTGATGTGCTATTGTTTAACTTTGCTAAAACTAACACAAAGGAGGAACTTTCGTTTTAACTACATTCAGTTGGATGTATGCTTGAGTATTTGAAAGAGGGATTTTATATACACATATCTATTTATCTGCAATTTTATTCAGTTTAGAATAGTTTATTAGAACATAATGAAAATAGTTTTGAGGAATCCGGTCAGTATTATCACCAGTATTCAAACGCTCTTGTGCTCTCCCATTGAAGAAAAAAGACAGCATTTATGTTGTTGGAGTAGCTTGTGTTAGAATTCACAGCTGGTTACAATCTTCCTGATTCTGTGATTCATCAGCATGTCTAGTGCTCCCAAGGTGTTACTCATCTTGCACCATGTTAGATGGTTGTCATTTAGACTTCTAATCCTCTACTTCTAATCGTTTCTTCTAGTGTCCTTTGTCAGTTAATGGAGAAGGTTTCTGCAGACATTAAATCATATAAACGCTTTCCAGAAGTGTGCTTTATAATGAGTTGATTTATCTTTTCAGAGAGTCTTTTTTTCTCCCTATCATTAGTTTAAAGCCCTGACTTTAATGACTGGGATGAACCCTTATTTTTCATACACAGTTCTGGGGGATTTGTGGGACGTACGAGGTGTATGTGAACAATGCATGTGAGAGTATAGAAACCGACACCTGTTTCAATGACCCTGACACAGAAGTATACAATACAAACCAATTTTTCGGTAAAGAGTAAAATCAATCAGTTTTTACTGGATGATGAAAAACCCTGTAACGCTTTCTCTGCATACAGTTCATGATGTCTCAATATCTATTACCTAACAGGTATGCTAAATATTGGGATCTGCCAGACTAACTGCCTACAAATCATTATTCTCACTTGCATGATAACCTGTGCTATCTAGTGGTTGTCAATCACCAGGTAAAGAAGTGTTCACCTTAGTTGCTCTTCTTCAATAAGGTAATTATTCTTCATTAAACTGGGACTTGGGTCACAGACAGATGAGCATTATAAAACTGAGCCATAAGTTGCAACATCATAGACAGTCAGGTTTATATATTTGAAAGTCCATTAGCTGACATTGTAGAGCTTTCACTACAGAGAAACACCAGTCACTCTCCTCATTCCCACCAGGTTTGACATTTTTTACCTGTTGTTCCCAGAGATATAATTTACTTTGATATCTGTCTGCCACAGTTGTCACTGTGGGAGAATGGCACCACTAGGAACACATCTCTACCTCCACTAGTCAGTGGAAGACCGTCTCAGGTTTCATATGTTTGAGATCTACAAGGTAGGGCAGATACCTGGCTTTCTTCTCCTGGTTGCTCTTCTCAGGCATTCTTCCAGCAAAAATGGGTAACACCACTCTTCAATTTCAGTGCACATCTTAGTTGCTAAGTAGAAATACAGTAATAGCCACAGTTCCAACTGTCTACAGCTAAAGCAAATTTTGAGGGGAACTTACCACATTCAGCCATTTTAAAACATAATACTAAGATACATATATTTGAAAAAAAATGAAAGTAAAAGTCTCCATAAAAGTAAAATCCCTATAAAATATGTATAAAAGATTAAGATGTTGGACATCCCAAATCCATCTGTTTCTGTACTTACAGTTACAAAGAAACAATTACAGACAATCCTGAAACATTTAAGAGCAATTAAGAATTTTTGGTTTTACAACACAGAAGGCAGTCTCTTAAATCATTTCACTTTTCCTGAGATAGCTGAAGAATCTACGTGAAAAGAATTGCAAGCTGAAGTTAGTGTAAATCTATCTTTTATTCATAAGCAGCTATACCTTCATCTGCATTCAGTGCTAGTGCAGTCTCATCTTCAGTGTGCAGTTCTGGACCTCACAATTTAAGACTGTTCAAGTCCCTGAATGCAACCAGAGGAGGGCAGCAAAGCTGGCGAAAGGCTGGAACGCATGTCCTGTAAGTAGTGGCTGAGGAATTTGGGTTTATCTAGTTTGGAGAAAAGGACACTGGGGGAGGAAGATAGAGGTGATCTCATTGCTCTACAGCTTCCTGAGGAGGGGAAGCAGAGATAGAGGTGCTGAGTGTTTCTCCCTGGAATTCAGCGATGAGACATGTGGGAACAGTATAAAGCTATGTCGGGAGGTTTAGACCGAACATTAGAAGTAATTTCTTTACCAAGAGGATGTTCAAACATCCTTGGAAGAGGCTTCCTAGAGAGGTGGTTGATGCCCCAGCCCTGTCAATGTTTTCAGAGGTATTTGAACAGTGCTGTTACAACCTGTGCGAACTTGATCAGCCCTGGATTGATCAGGCAGTTGGCTGATTGTTGTAGGTCCCTTTCAATAGAAATATTCTCTTCTCCTCCTCTTCTCTTCTCTTCTCTCTTCTCTTCTCTTCTCTTCTCTCTTCTCTTCTCTTCTCTTCTCTCTTCTCTTCTCTTCTCTTCTCTCTTCTCTTCTCTTCTCTTCTCTCTTCTCTTCTCTTCTCTTCTCTCTTCTCTTCTCTTCTCTTCTCTCTTCTCTTCTCTTCTCTTCTCTCTTCTCTTCTCTTCTCTTCTCTCTTCTCTTCTCTTCTCTTCTCTCTTCTCTTCTCTTCTCTTCTCTCTTCTCTTCTCTTCTCTTCTCTCTTCTCTTCTCTTCTCTTCTCTCTTCTCTTCTCTTCTCTTCTCTTTTCTCTTCTCTTCTTTTTTCTCTTCTCTTTCTCTTTCTCTTCTCTGTAATATGTCAGTGTATTCTGCATCTATCTACCTAGAAAAAATTATATGCTAAGCTTTTGCTTAAGAGTTGGATTTAAAAAAAAAAATAGTAATTATCCTGATAATGTATTAGATCAGTAAACTGTGAAAGGAGATATAATAAATAAATGTAATTTTGCAAAATTACTGTAGTGAGAATGTCTACTAGTAATACTTCTCCCATTAAAGAATGTTACAATAGCAACACTTCTTGTATGTTGAGTTCAATAGTGAAGGCTGCTCAAATAAGTAAGTTTTAAAGGGTGTAAATAGAGGGAAAATTTCAATCTAGTCGACAAAATGAAAAAGCTCTCAATGACAGCTTAGGAATTGATATTCATAAAAACACTTGGTTATGCGTCTGCTCTGATCCTTGTAGGTTTTATAAGCATGCTCTGCTGACTTTTCAGAGCTACCATGGTGTATACTCATATCAATGAGAAGACAGTCAAACCCTTCCCTCTAATTTAAAGTCTTTACTACCTATTTTCATTTTTCTACATCTCCCTCTTTTCTTAGGCCTTTTCCTTGTGCTCTGAGTTCTCTTTCTGATCATGCGATTAAACTGAAATTAAAGTTTACCTAATTAATATCAGTTACTAGATATACATCCATTTCAATCAAAATTAAATTATAATCAAAACTTTGTCAAACAGTAAACTTTGTGTTGTCTTTCCAAACTTACCATATGTTTTCAAATTAAATTTGTTATTAGCTTATCAATCAAAATGTGATTGATCACAAACAAATCACAGCAAACAAAATGATTGTATATTTCAGGGTAATTCATGAAGTCATACATCTTAGCATATCTACACCGTGATATACATGTGTATATATCCTTCTACGTGCTTAATATAAATCTTGAGCCTGAGTTATTCCTATTGGCCTTTCTGAAGCACTAGATTAAAATCCATACTATCCATATTAAGAGTAGCCACAGTAAAATATGAAAAATTATGGTAACATGACAGAAATTCCAAACAGACTATATGGAAATTCTTTTTACCACTTTATTTACAGATATATTTAGTCAAATCTCCTGTGAGCAAACCTCATCAAACTGAGATCTGTATTGTTTGAAAGGTTTGAATAATTTATTAAAGCTGTCTGTTACAGCAGAAATTCACAGGGAAATCAATCTTTTATAAATACAACATGTCAAGATGTCTTTGTATTCTTTATATTTGAAATTTTGCCAATAGTTAAAAAAAGGGGAGAATTGTGACTCTTCAGTGACAGGTAGCAGCAATGATGCATGGTTATCAGAGACAGAGTTAAATGATGTACTTTGGGCTTCAGTATTATAATTGCAGCAGTCCAACATTCAATGCAGCCAAATTTAGTGAAGGCAGAACAAATCATATATGTAGTCATCCCTGAATTAAATATATTATGACACTGGTCAAACCACAACATAAGGGACTCTTCTGTTCATTGATGAAGAAATAAAGCTTTTGGAATAATCAATGTGTAATACTGATTCAATTTTCTACATAATATTAAAATTAATAGCAATATGTAGACTCTAAAATAATGGAAAATCTCAGAGTACAAACAAGGCAAATTTGTTACCAGTTTCATCCACTGCAAATAAACAACTTTTAGATTCCTTGAAAAGGATTTTTACTTAATTTTTCTCCCAGAGCCGGATAGTTAAATAGTTGAATCCTTATGAGTGAAAAATAAACACCAAACTCATTGACAAATAACTACAGTTCAGACTGTCTTACAAAGGCTGCTATCTTAGGCTTATTTATACATGTCAAATATGTATCCACAATAGGTACCAAAATAGAAATATTAGATTTTTAAAATGGAAATTATATCTTCTAAATAT
Organism: Picathartes gymnocephalus; assembly: GCA_013390045.1. Classification (NCBI taxonomy): domain Eukaryota; kingdom Metazoa; phylum Chordata; class Aves; order Passeriformes; family Picathartidae; genus Picathartes; species Picathartes gymnocephalus. The sequence goes on from WEKY01062624.1 coordinate 53,200, forward strand.
TAATTCATTATCTACCATTTGATAAGAATTACAAAAAACCAAAACTGTCTATATAAAAAAATCTCTTCATTTTTCATACTCTTCCATGTATTCCCTCTTGCCCTATCTGGAGAGAAAACTTGCAAGGGACTGTGAGGAAAAAGCTCCAAACCGATATTTGTACTTTTTTTGATGACATGTTTTCATTATTTTGCACTTACATGGCACGGCTTTAGCTAGGCAAATGCAAAGTATGCCTGTATATGTACAGTGGAAACCAAATGTTTGATGTTTTACTGAAAAGGCAAAAAGAAGAAAATGATAAAAAGATCACATATTAAGAACCCAAATATAAAGCTATTGTATGTTTAATTTGCCCAATTCCACTCCATTGCATAGCTTTGATTTTCCTGATATTCTTGCTTCCAAATACCATCCAATTGCTTTCCACAGCACAAACATTACCCTCTACATTCTTCCAATAATCTACCAAATCTAATCAAATCTAGGTCTATTATTTGTAACAGACAGAGTCTCCCAGATACCTGGGATTTCAGCAGCTGGACTGGAGGAAGCCTGGGCCTGTAACAGCTTTCACTGGAGTTACCTAAGCAACAGATAAGGAGGTCTAGGAAATGCAAATTCCTAACATCAGCAAAGAGCTTGTTAATGGAGAGGAAATATCAAACACAGATATTTCTCTAAAATGATATTTTGTTCCAAGAATTGATCACTTTATTCTTGAGAGTATTTCCCCTTTATCTGTGATTCTTTTATCTGTGACCCAACAACTTTTGAACCCTTCTGTTGAAATTCTTAATATTTTCTAAAACTGTGTTTCATGGATATATGAAAATGGTGCTAGCAATAAAGAAGAAATTTGAGATGTTTAGAGGTGTCTGTTTGGTTTTTTTTTTTTTTTTTTTAATTTGGTCCTCCAGGACATGGTTCTGTGGTAATATAGGAATTAATATATAGTTTCAGCTGCAAAAATAATTAATATAATTATGTTATAAAATTGCAAAAACTAACTCTGCATCCCAGATGATTATCCTCGTTTCAATACATCCCTCCTTTTAGCCTTGATAGATACTGATTCCTTGCATAATACAGGGCAGCTTTACAGCAATTTAACTCTGAAACTAGAGACAAGAATTGCGTCAAATGGGGGAGGACAAGTAGGCTAATGAAACAAATTACTTCGGTCTTCTCCTGTCATTGAGACAGATACATTCTGAACAGAAGTTATTATTTTTACTGTTTTCCAACAGAAAAATTCTGTGTTGAAAATCTTTATATTTGTGAACTGCCCTGCATACTTAATAATTCCAGGAATCTGGTGAAATGATTTCTCAACTACACACTGCATATCACTTATGCTCTGCAGAATAACATGGTTTTCCGGACAACATGATTTCAATTGTGATAAATGTGATAAAAACAGGGGTAAAATTTGAATATACAGTGCCACAGATTCCTGTAAATAAAGACAATTTTTAAAAAGTGGGTATAAGACTGAGTTGTTATGAATTCAAAAGGCTCTTTTTTGTTTCTGAGACTCAATATTGTTTTTGAAAAATTGTCATATTTTTCATCCCATAGCAAGGATATGTAATTCTACAGTTAGGATATGGACATGCTTACTTGACTTTATAGGCTCAGCTGGTGTGGTATGGATTGTTATCTACTTCCTCATTTTCAATCAACTAGTTCTGATTGTAACACAACTGTAAAATTCTGCCTCTGTTCTCTTTGAGTTGCATAACTCATGCAGGTCATTTATTTGATGAAACAATATGTCGTTAGAAATCTTCAGGCCTAAGACTGTGAATGTCCCACAGCTATCATGTTGATAATGAAACATAAAACAGTAATTCTGGATCCATTTTACAATCACTGTATCAATAACAAAAATATTTCCCTAGTCATAAGTTTTAAATATAGAAATCATAAGAAAGATCACTTATTCTCTGCTTAGTCAAGTATCCTATGTGATTTTTTTTTTCCTTAGGTAAAGCTGAATGGCAAGAATAACTTAAATGGCTCTAAACATTCCTAACTAGTGATCTAATGTTTCCCAACATGCTGAGCTACTATTGGATTCTGACTATTCCTATTTAATGAGTACTCAGCATGAATGGAAATTATATAACTTCCTTAGGTGTCTGAATAAGGACATAAGAGACTACTTCTGACACTTTCTGAAAAAGAAATGTTAAGTAATGCACAGAAATGCCTTTTAGGGGAAAATTTTAGAAAGACACTTCCAAAAAGTTTATTGATTCTTATGAAGATAAATACTTTGGTCTTTATTCAACCCATATGTTTTTGTGTTGATTTTTTTCGAAACTAGAAACTCTTGCCATTCATAACTATACTTGGTTACATCCAAAATAAACTCCATCTCTAGAGATTTCAGTTGTATTGTCTTTGAATGCCAAAATATGATACACTGACTATCGCTACATCCAGCACCAAGAAAGGCAAGGCTTACAAAGGGAAAAAACATTCAAATACCATATCCCAAAAATGTTTTTCTGGTCTTAAATTTATTATATGTAAAATTCCCCTTAGTTTTTTAAATCTATCATGACCAAATGAAGGACTATACTTGCAAAAATCATGTAGTAGTCTTTGTTTAGTTACCATACTACTGTTGTATTTGTAGTTGCATGACATGACTTTATAATAGCTTTAGAGACAGCTGTAATTGAAACATTTTTTCCTGTTTTTTTTAATAACTGTCCTGGTTTGAAGGACAGGTCTCTGCTAAGGAAGGCAGGAGCCTCCCTTGGAATGAAGAATGTGAACCCCTCCCCTCTGAATTATTGTAATTTTGAAATTAAGGGGTTCTCAGGCAAAGATATGGGAGTAGGAATAACAGTTCTTTACTAGGATTTATAACAGAGCAAACAAACAACAACTTTTATGGCACTAACAACAAACAGAACCAAGAACCCAGTCCCGACCTCCTGGCCTGAAGGCACTTTCCCCCCTCGGTGCAGTGATGGTCACAGCCGGCAGGGAGCACGTGCTATGGTGGTTCAGTCAGCAGGGGAAAACAAAACGGAAGAGAGGTTTTGCTTCACAAACCTCCTTGGAGCAGTCGATTCCAGTGCCCCAGCAGGATTCTTGGAAAGCAGCAAACTGGGACGGCAGGA
>WEKY01062624.1:56682-70538 GCA_013390045.1 Picathartes gymnocephalus
TAAACATAGATGGGCCTTTTCTTTAGGCCTAGGTATAGCCTTTGTTTTTCTTAAGTACTCAGTGATTAAGGCTATTTAGCAACTGAATGGAAAAAAATTCTATACTGTTAAAAGGAAACAAAAGGAAAGACAACCCAACCCCCAACAATAACGTACTGAATATTTCATTGATTAATACCCAACGCTGATTTTTTGTGGAAAAATATATAATACTGCTATTTGTTCAGACATTTCTCTAGGGCTTGTATAGAATATTAAGTTTTTAAATGTATATTCTTTTACAAAATATCAAGACACATCAATTCTGGTACTAATCATCATTATAGCATTTTATGCATTTCATTTGTCTCATGGTGAAAGCCGTTATGCATTTTCATGAGTTAACCTAGAATAAAGCTTGAAAACTGAGTCAAAGTCCTCTTGTTAAAGAGTTTCTTGAAAGATGCAAATGCAGACAGTGTTGTCCTATCAATGATCTATGTCAAGGATTTGCTGAAGTTCAAGAACGAGCTGTATGGCTGAAAGATGTAGAGTTTAATGAAGGAGTGTGCATTCCAAGTAAGAGTATCAAGTATGAGGGTTTAGAGGACAGTGCTTCTTGATAAATGTATTTTCATCTGTCACAGTAAAAGGGAAAAGAGGTTAATGCTTTTCACTTTGCTAATAGGTTTTCTTTATTAAATCTATCACCTAAGTTAGATGTATGGGAAAATCTAGGCAAATATATTTGGAATATTTTAACACATTGATTTTATTTGCTTCATTTTTTCATCTTTTTTTTTATCTTAAATGTGGTCTTCTGATTTAGGAAATGATATAAGGATTCATCACATACATAAGAACTATCCAGACCTCAAGCTTTGTTGATACTTAGCCAAAAGGGAAAATAACTATTTCTGAAGTGGTAAAACACGTCTTTTCAATTACTGCCAGTAAAACATGGTTTTAGCATGCAGGAGGACATAACTCAATAATCCTTGTATTTTTCTTTGATGATCACAAAGTTTTTGAGCATTCTCGAACTTCTTTACAGGGTTGACAAGTATCTCATAAGAGCTTATGGCACAGTTAAGCATTGCATTTTTTTTTTCTTTTTACTAGGGAAAGTTTTTTATTTCTCTCCAGCTTGGACGAATCTCCCTCTTGCACATTTTGCTGCACAAGGCAGACACTAAGCAGAACTTTATTCTTACTGACCTATAATTTGCAGTAATTGCCTAACACCTGACTTGGCCTATCGTTTTTACATCTTCTGTTATATTATGTTTTGAGAGAGAATCTCTTAACAATTCTACTGCATTTGAAGCTATTGCCATATTATGTTGGAAATCAAACCTTACCTCTTAATATTTATTCCTAAAATTTGATTCAGTCTGTCTGAAATCTGAAGGAACAATCTTGTTCTCCATAAAAAAAAAAAAATCAAGTGTAGTATAAAGATGCCTACAAGCTGCTAGGCATCAAAAAGTAATTGTCTTTTGATCAATATTCATAGTCACTAACATCGAAAGGTTTAAAACTGCCTTACTACACAGTATATTTTAGAGTTAACAAGTACAATTATACTCTTGGAGAAGAATTTCAAGGGCTGTTAGGCCCTTTAGCTTCCATCTCAAAAATAATAAAAGTATGGATCTTTGAAAAGTATTGTTGTTCATCTATATAGTTCAGTCATTTTTACATGGTGTTTTTTACAGAAAACGTTGCATTCTGTATACAGAAAAAAAGATGAAACAAGTACAAAACAAAAAGAAGGCCATAGCTGAGCAAAAGAGACAGAAGAAATAATGAGGAAGAAGAAGGGAAATATCACTTTTGGTTTTTTTTCCCAGATCTCATGAAGAAAGGATGTGAATATGTTTAGTTTGCTTATTAATGTGAAGCTGGACAAAAAGAATTTAGGGTATTAGGCCTGTAATTCTTAATCATATTAATCTGTTTTACTGTCATGTTTTAAATGTTCATCCTTTTAACTGATTCATGTTTGAAATGTTACTTTAGGTCTTTCTAAACCATTAGAAGTATATTTATAAAGTTATTTCAATGCCTCCCATTAGGTTTTGTTGCTTGTTTCTTTTCTCCTTAGCTATCCGTGTTTTCTTTCTTGTAATTTTCATCCCACATGTGTTCCTGACATTGCCTATTTTCGGGGAACTAGAGACCAAAAAATTGAACGTTTCCCTCCCCATTATTATCTTAACCTAGAAGTCGAAAAATCCAAACTTAAGTCACAATAATTTTATAAATTTAAACCCCACTTATTTTCTGTATCTTTAATAATGTAACCACTCGAACTGTGTACAGAATTTCACAGAATCACAGAATTGGTAAGGTTGTAATGAACCACAGGAAGTCATCTAGTCCAAATTCCCTGCTCAAGTAGGGCCCCCTAGAGCACGTTACTTAGGATCACATGATAGCAAAGATATTTTTGCATTATGAGAACTCACTGAAAAAAAAATTAATTGCCTGAAACAACATTTCTTGATGAGCTTTAAAAAAAAGTCATTTGTTGCAGCACAGAGCAAAATTTGACATTTGATGTGTCCAAGTTAATCCTGTGAATTCCCAAGAGACAGAGTGCTGAGCAGGTAAACAAAACTGTTTTGCAAATCTGATTGGCATCTCTCAGCTGTTTCTCTAGGGATATCGTCAGCATAACTTACCAATAGGATACATCATTTCAGGATGATATTTATTCTCTTTTGAAAGCTGTAATTATTGAATCAACTAACAGCTTTTTTTTTTTTTCTCATGGAGGCCTGATTAGTTTCCTTATTTAAAAACTCAAATATTAGCTCAAAATAAGACACCATTGAAAACCAGAATAGTTTTGATGAAGTCCGTTGATGGATGTTGACATGATCATCAAGAGTTGTTTAATTAAATAGAAAACAGAAATCAATAAATTGAAGCTTGCCAGAAGTTAAATAAATTACATGAGAAATCCTTTACTAAAAATTAATCTTTAAAAATAACAAAATATATTTTGAGGTAGAAATAAAGATTGCTCATTCACCCTGATTGAGTAGATTTACAATTTTTTTTTTTATTTTATACATAGTTAATAGTGTGATGGCATTCATAATATTTTTATTCTACAGAAAAGACTGCATAAGATTGAAATTGTAATGAAAATATGTAATTACTAAATACCTACCTGTATACAGGAAAAAATTAAGAATAAATCTTGATCTTATCTTTTTCATAATAATCATGTGCAACTAAAAGTTAATCTGTCAAGCTACAGTCTCTAAACTAGCCATGACTATAGCCATAATATTCATAGGTCCTTGTCTTTAGAGCCAATGAAATGTATGGTCACTGACCTCTGTGCCAGTCCATAAACACTCTGAATTCACCATTATGGTGGATGTTTTGTGGATTATATTGTTATGTGTGCATGTCTGTATGCTTTCAGTAAAGGAGACAGTATTAAGTGAACTGCTGGCACAATTTCAAAAAAGTTAAAAATTGAAAAAGGATGTCTTCTTGGTATTAGAATATCTAAAACATCTAACTTGACTTGTAACATTTTGATTAAAGAATTTTGGCTTAAAACTGAGAACGATAAGTTAGATTTTGCTTTAAGAAAGTACTGTATGGTGCTGTCACCTCCCAGTGGATCTCCTCTTGCTATAAACCTTAAGGTTTGGATGCTATGGATACCTAAATGTTATTCTGCTATTTCTTAATGGTCTTCTGTTCATACTTGATGGAAATTATATCAATAGCGAACATTCGAAGGATCCATACTCAGGATTCAAGCTTATGAAGAAATTCTGCTGCTCCTGACAACCTGACACATAAGTTCTGTTCTTCTGAAATTACTATATTGTGCCACAAACAAGCAAGTTTCTTTGAGATATTACAGGCACCTTCATAATGGGGCAGTTTATGGAGACTAGATCAAGGGACCTCAGCTCTATCATTAATCATTAATTTGAAATTGTTTAGAATTATAAAAGAGAAAACAAAAAAAAGGTTAGAATGGAATCTAGAACTGAACATTTTTTCCCACTCAGTATCCAGTATATTTTCCTGTAATGTCACATCTTACCTTTTGCTTCTCATTTCTATTTTGCATTCTGACATGTCTTATCTTAGCAAATTGAACTTTACTCTAAAATATTGTTTGTGTGGCCTCTCATTCACTAGGGAAGTGTTCAAAATTAATATGGATGACAGTATGACAGTATCTAGCCAACAGAAATACGTATGACCTGTTAACAAGTAAAAACAAAAAACAAATACAACAACAAAAAAAAACCAACCCAAAAAAACCCCAAAAAATTAGGAGTACTAATTGCTTTCCTAAGTAGCAGAAAGAATGAAAACAAACCAAGTCGTTATGATTCTATTTGTGTTTTCAAATCTCACTGTGTTAAGATGTCTTTCACAGTGTTTTAATGAGTCCACTCAATATAGGTTTTACAAAATGAATCACCAAATGAGAATACTTGTCACTAGCAGATTGAAATGCTTTGCTTAGATTCCCCTTCTGTTTCCTTTAGAGGCTGTTGGTGAACAGTTGAAGTTCCAAATATATTTGTCATGGGACATCCTTTAGCATATTTACTTTACTACAGTATGCCAAGAAGAGTAAAGGACTTAGAAGAGAAAAAGGAAGTAACTTTGTAACTGAAATTACAAAGAGATAGAATAATTACTACTAAGTAGAGTAGAATAAAAAGTACTAAAACTTCATACTACCTTTTAGTCTCCCCAGTGCCAATGTTTCACATTCAGGTATTGATTGCCATATCAAAATATTTCCTCTAGCAACATAATGCAGGCAGGCACTTTTATTCAATGCATGTGACACAGAAGGCATTAAAAGCAATTTTTTAAAATTAATACTTGTAATTAAAGCTTGTCTTCTCTATGAAAAATATTCCAGTTTTATTTTAATCTAGTTCAAATGCCTGAATTACCTAAACAATTAGAGTTTGGGAGGAAAAATCTCAAAAAAATCCTATAAAAACAGAAGGACAGAAGTCACTTCAAGATAATTTTTGTCCAAAACGGATTGCCTATTTCTAGTCACTGGCATTAGTGAGCTGGTGTATCCTTCACAAGTATACAAATGGATAGATATTATGGTAGTAATTTGGAGGGTTTATAAAATGCAAGGTTCTCTGATGAGGACTGCAAATTGGCTTGGTAGAAACAAAATTGTTTTAATCAGTTCATAGACATTAACAAGATTCCACATAACGTTAGGGGAGGAATGGTTTCCTACAACCTGTCAGAGAGAGACAGTAGTAGATATACTGCCACAGAGGTAGCAGCAACTACTAAATCAAAGAATAAGTTCAAGATTGACTCCTAAAAACATTAAAAAGTATTTTTTTTTTCTATGACAAAGAGAGACACTCCAGTATATCGCTCAAAGTAGGGACTAAGTGAAAAAACCAAGCACTTTTTTCTTACAGTGATAGTCTACATAGATGCAACATAAGGACATTAAAAGTGAGGTTTTGGCCAAAATGAGGAGTGCCTATCTACCAAATCTATTAAAGGAGCTGGTGGGGCCCTTTAGGAGGCTCTTGTTTGGTAGAGTAACAAAAGTATGAAAAATATTAGTTTTCAACAGGTTCCTCTGTCTTCAAAGAGAAAGGTGATAGCTGTAAAACCATGTACCTAAATAGTGGTGGAACTCTCTTGTATGAGTATTAGCTCCACAGTAATCACTGAGCATTCTGAACATACTGACTATTTTGAACAGTATTGGTGTTCATATTTGAAATAAAATGTCTTTACTGGGAAAAGGAAAGTTATTCCAGGAAAATTCCAAACAATGTATCATGGATAATTTCCCTGGATAGGAGAAAATTATTTCAGAACTTATCATGGATAATTTCCCTGGATAGGAGAAAATTATTTCAGAACAATCTGTGAGCAGAAATTGTTAAGTAAATACTTTGTGTGATGTCTATTAGTTGGTCTTTCAGGAGCTCTTTCTCTTCTAATTTCAGTCCATAAAATTTTTGTAGCTGGAACCCAAGTAATTTGAAAACCCAGTTATTATAATACTTTTAGATATACATATTTATGTTATAGAAACACTTTGTGTTTCAATAGATATCTTCCATTTTCTACGCAAGACACAGCAAGGTACATGAGTAAAAATTCAAGATTTCCAGTACTGTTGGGAATACAATCATATCATAGTCCCTATACGTCCTTGGAACAAAGGTAGTATAGTATGTTTTCCAGGATAGCATGCAGAATTGTAAGAGGTTTTTAAGACAATGATAATTGAATTAGTACAGCAACAATACATCCTCTGTAACTTTTCAGAAGACCTCAAGGCCATATCAGAGGCAGAAAGTAGTTTCTGTGGTGTAAGTGTCTGAGCAACTGAAAACATTTTCTCTTAGTTTACTTCAATTTTTTGGATTGTTCATAGTATTTTCACTATCTCTAGGATTTGGACAAAACCCATCTATAAGAAAACAATAGGACTGTAATCCATCTATGTTTTTTACTAAATAAAAATCTGGAGCTATTGATTCCCATCTTTAACAATTTGTCTTGGTTGCTCTTTAGGTATTTTTAGAATACACTAAATGAAAACTATCCCAGAGAACATATTTGTAAATATAAATATCTGTATGTTATAAAAATTGGGCATACTCTTGTTGTGAATATGGAGGAGCTATTTAATTTTAAATACTTTTTGTGAATTTGCCACTATCAAGTTTTTGTATACTACAATATATCTGCCTCAGGCGAAGTAAAGAAGAGGAGACTCTTCCCAACACCTATTAGTTTTTTTCCATCTCTCCCTGGGAAATAAGCAGGTCCAGTTGTTGACATGTAGACCACTAGACCTGGCAAATTATTAAAGAAAAAAAGGAGAGAAGTGCAGAAGTGCTAATTATAAAAACCTATAAGCACACAGGAGAATAAAAAAAAAGAAAGAAAAAGAATCTGATTAAAAACTCACAACATTGTCACATGATCATGGACAAGTATCTGAACAAGGTCGATTAATTATTACACTGCATCTACTTTTAGTAAGATGCTCAAGCAATCGTGCTTGCAGTCATTTTAAAATAAAAGTCCTAGCTGTTGAAAGCAAACATATATTTGTCATATTTAATCACAGGTCTTCAGTTTCAGCTGAAGGAAATGTTCATTATCCATTTTCTCTGGGTAGAATGATAAAGATTTTTTTAATAGCTGAATATCCAGATTTTTTTATTTAGAAATAAAAATAGTGAGTTTACTCTCAGACAAAAAGATTTGGATGTAGCAGCTAGTTGATGTGGCAAATAGGGAAACCTGTACAGAGCCACATGACCAGATTATAACCCTCATTACATCAAAGGACAACATTGAAATACATGGAGAAAGACCCTCAAGAGCTTTTTAGAGCTTTTAAATCACCATGAAGAAATTTATTTTATTTTGATTTGATAGATTAACTTGAATGGAAAATACATGGAAAACATGATCAGAAGGAATGAAAATAGGTTTCTGTTATAAAGACACCTTACCTTTTTTTCTTAATTAATATTTATGGTACTTGAATGCATCTGTACCGGGACAAGAAAGCTGGTGAAAGGGATGGAAGAAATGTTCTGTGGAGAGTGGCTAGGGATTTTGGGTTTGTCTAGTTCAAAGACAAGCAGACAGGGGAACAACTTTATTGTTCTCTACAGCTTCCTGAGGAGAAGCAGAGAGGGATGTGCTGAGCTCTCCTTCTTGGTATCCAGTGACAGGACACATGAAAGTGGTTCATAGCTGCATCATAGGAAGATCAGACTGCACATTAGCAAGAATTTCTTTACCAAGAGGGTGGTCCAACACTGGATCAGACTTCTTAGAGAGGTGGCTAATGCCTCAAAACTGTCAGTGTTTAAGATGTATTTGGATAATGCCTTTAAAAACACACATATCTTTTGATCTTTGAACTGGTCAGGCAGATGGATGAGATGATCATTGTAGGTCCTTTCCAATGGAATTATTTTATTCTATTCTATTCTATTCTATTCTATTCTATTCTATTCTATTCTATTCATTTTTTAAAACATTAAAAATAAAACCCTCAAAATGAAACACTGCCAGTTTAGCAATAATCTCATGTGGAATCCCTGAAGTGAACAAGTTTAAATTATGATAATATTACTTGTATCAGTTTGATGTATGAGAATGAAGTACACTGCAATCTCAAACTGAAAATTTCTTGACAGCTAGATATGTGTCAGAGAGCAGCAGGAGCAGGGTCATTTCCAGAGGGAAGGCAGTTAGGATCCAGGGGGACAGTACAGCCAGTGATGGCACTGACCATGGTGTAGTGGTGCAGCACAAGCACAGGGAGTGGAACGGAGCAGGTGACAGCAAGAGGGTACCAAAAAACAGTACAGAAACCATCATCCTAAGCAGGGTAAGAAGTCAGATTCAGGTCATTCCAACCATCTCAGCATGAGTAGGAAAGTCATCTGAGCACAGGTATAACTACAGCACAGCTCAAACCAGCACTGGAGGCATTGAATTGAGTACCAATGGTGCTCTTCACCCGTCTGGAGAGAAAGGGAAGGAGTCCCAGGAAAACGTGGTCAGGAGCATTGCAACCTACCAGGATAGTCAGGGCCCTAATACAACCTCAGTGGTTCTCCTTTATCAAAAGAATTATACAATAGTTTATTATACAAAACAATTGTTTAGCAGAGTTTTGTGGTGTTTGCATAATGTTCCTTTATCAGAAATTTCTACGGCAATAGAAAAATTTAATGTGCACAATCATAATCACAAATAAGAGCTGATCTTCCTCACCTGTTCAGCACATTCCGTCGCACTCATTTGTTGTGTATTTTAATAGCTTGATGGTAGAAATATTTCTTCAGAAAAGAATTAGCTCAAAATCACTTAGAAAGCAAGTTTTGAGTGCATGCTTATCCCTCCACCCTAGGAACAGGACAAGTATATAGCCACTAACATTTCTTTAACTAATTCCATAACATCAAGTATATCTCAAAGATATTCTCTTTATGTCAGGATGTTTTGTTCTGACAAAATGAGGACAAGGACATGTGAGATGATCTGAATAAATAGGTTAACACCAGAAACTGGAAATAAATGCAGTCTTTTTGATTTGTTTTCATTAAAAAACTTTCTTGAGATTTATATCTTTGACATTGAGAGAATAATAGAGACGTCTCTCCAGAAGGTATAATCCATTGCTTAAAATTAACAACAAAATCTTTCTTCCAAGATGAGACAATTGAGTTACTTCCTGCAATTTAGTGCAAAATATCAGAGATTTTTATTAATTTTTTAAGCATCTGTAAAAATTTGGAAAGATTTTTATATGTATTCCTGACATGCTGACTGAGATATTTTCATCAGCCTACACTGCAAATTATTTTTGGGGTAAAATACGCCTGGTCATTATTAGCCTTTGCTTCCTGAGTTAGGTGATTTTAAAACCACTAACACATTTTAATTGAAGTTTTGAAATTTGCCTGTTTCCAAGGCATGTTACAGTATGCTTGTGGTGGGGTTTTTCTTTTGTTTTGTTGTTGTTGTTGGTGGTGGTGGTGGTTTGTTTTGTTTGCTTTTTTTGTTCTGTTTTTTTGTTTTGGGGGTTTTTTGGGGAGGTGGTTTCGGTTTTGGGTTTTGTTTGTTTGTTGGATTTTCTTATTTTGGTTTGGTTTGGTTTGGTTTGGGTTGGTTTGGGTTGGCTTGGTTTGGTTTGTTTGTTTGTCTGTTTGGTTGTTTTTATACAGGTTCATGAAACCATGAAGGCTAATTCTTTTAGAAAGAAATAGATGTTTCTCAAAACCTAAAAAGTTACCTAAGGAGTGTCCTGAATTATAGAAAAATTGTCCATCCATTGAAACTATGAAATTGCTGATGAGTTTTCATCCCCCTGCTGATATAAAAGTGATTTTTTTCTTTATATAACACCTCAGCTACTGAGAGTGAACCCATTCTCTCAAGAATCTTTTCTTGGAAACAGTTGCAGTACAGGAATTTCTAAACTTAGTTCTAGTACCCTATGTGCAGCAGTGATATCTGGTGCAACCCCTGTTGTAAGAGGAGAAGTTTCTATCTAGCTCCTTGGCCACACACACAGGGTGTGTGCATAGCTAAATTTTAATGGCCTCATTCTCTTCTCGCCACTTGAAACATTCATAACGCTCGTGCTTTGTTACCCAGACATCTGGCATCGTCTGAACTACCACACAGCAATGACAAATTGCCGTACACTCTGAAGTGCTGGCTAGTTTTGAAGCACATGTGCAAATTGTCTTGACAGTTCAGGGCAAGTAAGGTTAATGCTCTCTGGAAGATTTTAGGTTTTTTTCTGTCTAGAAAATCCAAATGTAAATCTAATAGGAGTTCTCACACCTGTATCAGCTGACTTCAGGAACTGAAGTGTGGACTCTAGACACAACCTATCCTTTGCCACATATTTTAGTCTCCCAATTCCCGTGCATCTCTTGTTAACCAGTTAATCCTCACATATTTTTTTTCCGACGGTCACCATAGAAAGTGCTTTCTCCTATTTAATTCTATTGATACACAGTCAGATGGATACACAGGTTTCAGATTAACTGATGGGCTTCACAGTACTGATGTGTCTAGGATAGGGACTCATTCTTAATGCAGCAATTACTTCATGGCCAAGTAACTTGACTGTGAAAACATTTTCACCAGAAAGCTATTAAGTCAAAACTTTTTCTGAAATCATTTTATGCTTCACTGGTTGTGGTTCAGTCTAGACATAATCAAACCAACTTTAAATGAATTCTCTCAGGCATAGACAGCAGTTTAATTTCATGAGCAGAGCAAGTTGCACAACCCACTAGAGAAATACAAATGCCTCTGCTGAAATACATGTTACCAGCACTAGACTAAACCTACTAACTGAACTAAACATTTAAATACCACTCATTCTTCAGGAAATGGAGAGGAGCTGATATCACTGTCAGTGTTCCAGACCAGAAAAATAAATTAATTGCTCATAGGTTGGGGGTTGTCATGCCAAATATGAATTTTGATTAGGTTCTGTAAACTGCATGAGAATTACTGTAGTTTAAACTTCTGCTGACGAAGCTTAGAAATTACCTGAGACAGTGGGTTTTTTTGAAAAAGTTTGGAATTGGTGGTCCAGTATCACTCCAAGTGACCAGTGTTATGAAGTACAGATTGTGTGACTGAGGATCTATGTCATACTTGTTGAAAATACACTTTTTTTCTTGCAAGGTATAATACTGCAGTCTAATGCTCTTGCTTCAAGGAGTAGTGTATTCTCATTTATTGGTGAATGGGGAAAAGAATCCTCATACTTTTGCTTTCCCAGGAACGTTAAATGTTAAAAAGAAACACTTTTATCCATCTTTTGATTAGTAAGGAAAAATATAACTACAAAGAGAGTTTCATTTGCATAACTTGAATTGCAAAAGTGGCAGTCTAGGAATTGTCATGATGTGTTCTCTCAACTTTGACTATGTTGTGAAAAAGGACTGAAAAAATAGGAAAAAAGGCTTCCATAGTGTAAATGATGATACTTTAAATGTTTTCATTTATTACTGGTTTACCTGCAGTAGTGGGAGGTCTCTGCTGAAGTTCCAGAAATGAGCAATACCTGTTCTTTGAAGGAATACACGAATAGGAATGAGCTTAGGCTTTAAATAAATCCTTTATTGTTGTAACCCCATTCAGTGGTGAAGCTTCCTGTCATGTCTAGAATTTCCTGGTAAACAAACTGGAAACAATCTTGCCGAAATCTGTTCCAATAGTTTCGTACTCAGTGTTATTGAAAACCCAAAGGACATTTTCAGAAGATTAAATCAGAATTTACTGATCTTCAAATGAATATTAGACCTGTTCTCACTGTGACATCATTATGTATGCTGTCAGAATATTCAGACTGTATTTCCAAACTACATTATATCTACATCAAAGATACTGGTACTAAATGATGCCACTGATATCAACTGATGTTTGAAATTTGGTAATATAACACCTAATTAAATAAAGAACCACTCCCAATACTAGTTTTGCTAAATAAAAGGCTTTTTTCATTTGGAATACAGGTTTGTATATGTATGAAAGCTGACCATGAATCCAGTGAATGGAATCTATATTACTTTCAGTTTCACAGGATAGTGTAGCTAGCTTTCATCTCCTTGGTTTTAGAGGAAAGTAAAAAAGATAGGGGAAAAAAAAAAGCAACAAAGGAAAGAGTGTGTCTGAAAGAGACAAGTTTGGAATTGTAAGTGGCTGTTTAAAGTAACTCTCAACAGGAGAACTGTTTGGATTCCTGCATTCCCTTAAGAAAAAAATGAATTTGAGTAAATAATAAAATTTGATATGCTGACTTTTATTGCAAATATTTATTTATATAACATTTTCTGACATTAGTAAAAAAGTATAGTGAGGAAAAGATGTTAATTTAGATTATACCTAAACCAAGATAATATAATTGATGATCAAAACACTGTGCACACTGAATTACACATACCAAGACAATCACCTTTCCCCCGCTGAAATCTGGGTGTGAAAATTTGAACAAGAAATACTATCCAAAGAGACAAAATTCATTCTCTTAAGTCTTTTTTCCACAATCCATTACCAGGAAATAATGCAGTTGTCAACAAGGCGTGGCCTACTCCACTGTCTTATTCTCCCAGAAGAAACAGCTTAACTCTCTGTAAGGGAATGTGAGAGACTGCTGCAGCTCTGAAAATAGAGTTTAGAGTAGATCTAATCCAAACATCTCCTATAATCAGGACCATGCTGAGTGAACATTTTGGCTTGAACCAAATGATCTCTCTGTTCTGAGGGAGAGAAGAAGCTGGAAATGAATTATTTCTGCCTAAGCTATTTCAATTTTTCCTTGGCGTATAAGTTTGCACTTCCATTTTCTTCTATCATGTAGATTTCATGCACAATTTTTCCTATCATATCTTTTTTCTGCTGAAAGACACTGTGGCAGGAAATATCCGACCACTTCCATCTGCAGTACACTACTTAGTGTACTACTGATTGATTTTTGCTCTGTTCTGCTTGAGAACTCTGACTGGCTTAAGACTAAAGAATCTTGAGCAGAATATTTAAGTGAAAATGCCAGCACAACGTATACTGGCTGCTGCCGACACCAGTGATGGTGGAGGTTAGTCCTGGATAGAAACAGAGTTCTGCAAAAGAATATGTAGCTGTGGCATGCTCTTCTTCAAAGAAGAAGGTACTGACTGGGAAAAGATTATACCACAACAGATCTAGTACTTGCAATTCAAAACATGTTTTTGCATGAATAGGCTTGTGCATATAAATATGTGGCTAAATATGACAGCAGAATGCATTATTAAAAGGTAGACAGAATCTTATTTTTTTTTCTGGTTGGTTGGTTGGTTGGTTGGGTTTTAAGATATGATAGCTAATTTATATTTAAATTTCCTTTGATTTTTATCATCTTTGTACTTTTATTTGACCTGAAGAAACTTTATGCTACCAAATTTTTTGAACAATCTTTCCTTATTTTGTGTCACTCATGTCAATCCCATGAAAAACACACTGGCTTTGACTGTCAGGAAGATTTTTTAAATAATTTGATTATTCTCTGTACATCCTTTCTTGATAGAAAATTGAACATGAACTTATATGCCTAAGTACCAAAATTAGATTAATGCAATTGACATAGTAAAAACAGTTATCTCCTCCTAGCTATCATTTTAGACATCTCCTCTGAAATCTCAAGAGATGTTCAGGTCTTTCACTGCTCAGCTGACAATATCTATGCAAAGAACTGTTTCTTTTAGTGCTGTACTTTTCCACTGTCTCAAACACAGAAG
Source organism: Picathartes gymnocephalus (assembly GCA_013390045.1). Classification (NCBI taxonomy): domain Eukaryota; kingdom Metazoa; phylum Chordata; class Aves; order Passeriformes; family Picathartidae; genus Picathartes; species Picathartes gymnocephalus. The sequence goes on from WEKY01062624.1 coordinate 70,494, forward strand.
CTGTTTTTTTTACTTAAGATATCCTTCTCCTCCCACCAAAGTCAA
>WEKY01062626.1:7493-45397 GCA_013390045.1 Picathartes gymnocephalus
CCCGCCCGCACCGGGAGGGGGGGCGCGGGGCACGGCTGAGGCCGCCGCCAGGACGGGATCCGCAGGGCCGGGCACGGGGTCGGGTGGGTCCGTGGGGTTCAGATGGGGAGGACTCTCGGGGACGAGTTCCCCGTGGCTCCGATTCTCCGGGACGTGGATTCCGGAGGGGCACCAGGGCAGATTCCCGGGGGCCAAGACACGGCGGGGCGGGCGGGTTTGCCTGGAGCGAGCAGCGCGGTGGCAGCGGGCTGTGTCCGAGGCTGGTCCCACGGCCACCAGGGGTAGGCGGGGGAAGGGTGCAGTAGGACCCACAAGCAGGGTCCTGAGAAAGGTCTGGGGGGGCCCTACCCTACACCTGCCCCACATCTGCCCCAAACCTGCCCCACACTTGTCTCCCAACCGCCCGGCACGGATATGCAGCGCCCTGGCAGCCACTGGACTGTGGGACCCTGCCAAGGTTCAGGTAATTAGTTAATCTTCTTAATTGTCCGGCTGGAAAACTGCCCACCCTGCCAGGGCTTGAGCTGGCAGTAGCACGGCCACAGCGCCAAAAAGTCACACCAGCTCAGGACTCTGTCCTGCATAGTGATACCTGCACTCCAGCTCCCTTCCTGCATCCCTGCTCCTCCCTGCCTGCACCTCAGCAGTGCTTGAGCCGCCGAAGCCTTGACAAAGTCCTGTCATCACCATCGCTCTTCTCTCGCCAGGCCAGCAGGGACATGTGGCACCTCAGGTCCCCATTACAGTACCTGTGTGCTGGCAGTACCACACAGTGCCCCACTCCTGCTCCCTGCCACCTCTCCATTCCCAGGGCACTGTGTTCACCACCAGCACATGAGGCATTTCTGCTCCCCGATGCACTCCTCTGTGGGGTCAGGAGGCTACAGCAGCCAGTTAAGCTCAGGGTCCAGGAATTTGGGCAATGCCGGCTCACTGGGCCCCAGAAAGCAGGCAGGGCAGACAGCTAGCCTGGAGATTAGTGCTGGAGAGGTTGCACAGGAGGAGAGTGCAGGTGATCCTGCACTGCACCAGGCACTGCCAGCACTGGGCACCACCACAGGATGGTCTCATCCTGAGGACGCAGTGCTGAGTGTGCAGTGGGGCTGTGGGAAGGGAGCTGGTTGTGCCCTATTACCACAGTCATTGGAGCACCTTTAGCACAATGCAGGGGCACAGCAGCCACCTCCACATCCTCGGTACTGTCAGAGGTTTCCTCCTCTGCCAAGTGACTCACTGGCAGATGAAAAGCTAAGCGCCTTGCTTTGTGCTGCTGCAGCAGCCACCTGCCTGCTGCCTGCACGGCTGGGGATGCTGGGTGGAGGATGCAACCAGTTCTCTCAACCCCTGTGCCCATGGCCACCTGGGTGTCACAGGCTTTTGATCACTGTTCTCCCCCTCCTCCTGGGTTCTCCCCCAAGAAGGCTCCAAAACTCCAGAGTTCAGAGAAAATTGCCCCAATTAAATGCCCTCAGACAGAGTGGAGCCCAACTTTACCTTTTTTTCTGACCATTGTGTGTGTTTTATGGTTCTGCCCTATGCTCTTCACAGTTCTTTTTGGCTGTGCTGCAGGAGGAACCACCCAGGCATCCTCCCTGGCTGAAGGGTGGGACAAAACCCTTATCAGCACCAATACTGGCAGCTCCATGGAGGCAAAGGCCAGGAGAAACCACACATACCTGGGGTATGGCCAATCCAGCAGGGAGCCAGTGACAATGAGCTGGGAGTAGAGGCTGGGTGGCAGGACCAGCTCCACCAAGGTGCAAGCAGAGTGTCTGGGAAGTCTGCTGCCATGCAGCATGCATGCTTCCATTTTTGTCCAGCAAGGCTGGGAGAGGAGCTGCCATCGTCACAGCCATATTGGGACAAATGCTCTTGTTGGTAGCTAAAACCCTGGAGGAGACCCTGAGTGAGAATGGGCAGGGGGGCTGTGGGGGCCAGGGTAGCACCCTGGGGCTTCATCCCATTCATCAGGGAAGTTGTCCTGTGCAGGGGGAGGCATTGCTGGCTGCTCTTGCTGTCACACCTCCATCTCCAGGTATTTTGTTTTGCACTGTGTTCCAGATTGTGTGTGTGGCAAGGAGCTGCAGGGGTCCCCAGGGCAGCCCTGCCTTGCACCCCACGGCACTGATGCTCCATCTCGGAGTGCCAAGGAGCCAGTCCCTGCTCTGCCTCTGCACAGGGGCTTGCAGCAGACACCTCCAGAGGTCCCTCCAAGCTCAGCCATGTGCTGCTGAGCTCCCTGCAGACCAGGGGCTGCACAGAGACCTGCACTCGTCCTCGCCAATCCCAACGTGCATGGAATGGCAAGCCCACCGAACACGTTTTGCCCAGTGAAGGCCGTGCTGGGGCTGCTGGGGAGGCAGGTACACAGGGGCAATGTGAAACGAACAGCCACTACTGCTGGCAGCCATCACCAACCCTCTTCACTAACAGGGAGGGTCCGAAGACTCTGGGGGCTCCCCATAACTGACTATGCTCCCCCGCCCCCCCCTTCTCCTTGCTGTTTAACATTACTGGACCAATGGTAAGCTGGAAGGGTGAAGGTTTCCATTTTAAAGCACCAGATAGGAGCTAAATAAGGAGTTCTCCCAATTTCACAATCCAGGAGAGTTAAATAGCTAAAGAGCAGCTGCCTGTTCTCCTGCTGCAACAGGACTCTTCCTCTCCCAAAAAACCAACATAGAGACACTGGGCTTTGGTGAAGATGAGTTTATTAAAGCCAGAAAAAAAGAGATTCCAGCCATTCCCCTCGGGATGACAAAGCTGGATAATTCAGATTTGTGGCAATATGGTTTTGTCAACACCAAAATGTTTGTTTTGCTGGTAACATTTCAGATCAAAAATTAAATGTGACACAAACGCCTGAAGCAGAGGGAGCTACCCACAGTCACAGCTGGGTACCCTGGAAAGAGTTGCTCTGTGGGAATTGGGACTGTCCTACATCTCATCTGCTGGATCTGCCTGTTGTATCTTTGGTCTCTGAGAACCACTGCCCTTGAAAAGGGTACGTTGGAGAATTCCTTAATCAGTCAAGAGATACAAAAGACAAATAAAGTAGAAACAAAATAAATTCCTAGAATCGCTGAAACTGAGGAATTTCAGCCTGTAAGAAGAGATACAATAGAGAACCCGAGATGCTGGGGTTTGGTTTTCCTCAGTTAAACCTGTCCCTGCCCAAAGTTCACAAATAACTCCTGAGACAAATCTGAACCTGATCAAAATCAACCAGAACAACACTATTCTACTAAAAACCTGAACTTTTACAGAACAAACTGACAGAGATACTATGAGTGAGAAACAAGAGTGAAGCCCCTGGCCACAGAGATAGCATTATATCAATCTAGCTGAGGAGTTTCCAGTAGTGCCAAATCTGACTGAGCTGACTGTCTGCTCTGCCAGCCCTCTCCTCCCTGGGGATGTCAGGTACTTCGCTGCTGTGTAAATACTATGGTAACTCAAGCCCATGTCATCTCTGCTGGGAGTGGGGAAGTAAAGCAATACAGATCCCCTCAGCTTTCTAAGCCAGGGGAGAGCCCTTCCCATGTAGTCCCTTACAATATCTCAAACTGGGCAATAGAACATTCAAGCATCCAGGCCCGAGTCCTGCCTCTTACTAAGCAGGTAACATACCTAAAGGAATAAACTGCAGCTGAAATGGTCATCCTGCACTAAGGATTCCGAGCATGAAACAAACCCCTTCAATCAGAAGAATCACAATCAAACAGTAAAGAGCAACAGGCTGTGTTCTGCTGAGCCAGCAGATTGACAGGATGTGGTTTCTTGGAGCTTGAGGAGCTTTGGAGGCTGAAGAAGCTCATTTGCTTTACACCTGTTGTGCTACACAGGGAAAGTACATTCTCCTCGGGAGAGGAATCCAAGAGATACCTTTTTACACTGGAAACATTCATTGTTTTTTTAGTTTCAAGGCTTCTCTTTCTTCCACTTGCAAGTTGTTGCAGGCTTTTCTCAGAGTGTGGCACTGGTGGGAAATTCTTTGTAAGCCCCAGCTGAGCACTGCTGATGATCTGCTGATGGGGAGCTGCAAAAACCAGGTCAGAATTTTCTGAATTGAGATCAACCAAGTATTTGGAAAGGGAATTTTTTCTGGAGCTTTCCAAGTCAATAATCCCATTTGCCTTCCTCTGCTTCAGCCCATTGTCAGCACATCCAGAGTGTTTGCCTTTTCTCATAGTGGAGTACGTTTTCTTCCTTCCTACTGCTTTTTTCCAGGACATCCTTCCTGGACTCTGTTTTGTTTTGTTCCCTACAGCTGCCTTCTCCACCTCGTGGTCTGTGGACCAGTTGCTGTATCTTTGCCCAGGTGTAGCTTTCTGTGCAGAATGGTGGCAAACTTGAGGCTGCTGCTGCTGTGACGGTGTCAGGGGTTCAGACCTTCGAGTGCTTCTCCTGAATGCCTTCCTCAGTGGGGTTAGAAGAGGCACTTCCAGTGGTACAGGACAGTGTTTCTTCTGACTACTCCCCAAAAAGTGTCTGCCAGCCCAGCACATGCAAGGATGGGCAGAGCAGCTCTGTGTCTCCAAGCTGCATTCCACCTCCTGCAAAAAGGTGTTTGCTCTACCACAGGCTGCTGTAGCAATGGGGCTGGATCTGTCTCCTGAGGCTGGGTTTAGGTCACCCTTAGATGTGCCATCTCCAGTGACCTGGTTCCTTCCAGGGGAGTCTCTGTGTTGCTGCCCCACTGTCACACAGGGGACATGGGACCAGCCTGAGCAGCTGCAAACTCCCCTGCCTGGGCAGCATGGCCTGTGCAGTTGCTCCTCACTCAGGGCACAGTGCTGACACAGCCCAAGGGAGGTCTGGAAAGATTTATCTGTCATGTGAGGGGGCAGGCTGGCACCAGACAAAAGCGTGTGCTGCTCTGCTGAGGTATTACATGGCTTCATGAAACCAAGTTCTTTACATGTTTTCAGGAACTGGTCATTCAGCTGGGCTGGCAGTGACTCCAGACTTTCCTTCAGCAGCTGGATACTGGATTTCATATCCAAAATCTCCACATCTTTCTGGGGAAGCAGAAAGCAGAGAAGAAGCAGTAAAAAACACACCAAAAGGCACAATAGTAAGAAAGTTTTAGGCACCATGTGCCAGTTTGGTATTGACCCAAAGATCAGAAATTTGTATCTTCCTGTGTCATATATATCCTCAAACTGTCTCATAAAGGTGAGAGGTTTGGGACTGGAGCATCCTCCTAAACTCACTGTGTGCTGCCTCTCCTAGGAACACTGCCTTCTCACACGCTGGTGTGACACATCCTTGCCAAAAGCAATTCCTACAGCAGGCCCTTTGGAGAAACCAGACCTGATCAGAGGTCTCTGGCAGTTCATTCTTGTGTCTCTCACACCCACTTGTTTTCTTTTCATGTCTTTCTTCCTCTCCCTGGGACACACCTGGCTTAAGGGACAAGGTGCTGCACTTCTGTGAGGTGCTCTCCCCTTACAGGCATGCACTGCACCATCTCCTCCAGCAAAGGCATGTGTCAGGTGAGGAAGCAGTGAGTGCTCCATCACAGCCTGCCACAAAAAGGCACTGCTGGCTTCTTCTCTTACTGACCAGGGCTTCATCAGAGCTTACAGCACTGTTAGCCAGCGCTAGGGTAAGCCTCTGTCAGTATCTGGCCTAGAATTAGCATTTTAATATGTCTTTCATTATAACAGGAGCAGTCTGCTTTATAATCCACTATTCGAAGGCAATTTAATATTCAGTTAGTATTTTGAAGAAGCAGGAGAAATTCAGAATGAGGATTCAGAATAAAAGACTAAATTCTTCACTTACGGCTGCAAGTCTCCTCTCCATCTCCAGCAGTGCCTGCTCCATTTGGCTTTTATCTGTCAAAGCTTTCAGCACCAAGTTGCAGTGACTTTGAAGAGCATCTTCCACTAAATGGGGAAATCAATAAAAAACACATTTGGTCTTTCATTTTTAAATGTGAATAAAGTACTATCAATACTATTGCTACTTCCTGCATGCCTTGGCATGAATCACCACATGATTCTCCTGCTGCCATCTCCCCAAACCCTGAGCAATGAACAACAGGGTGGATTTTTAATGCAAGGCACTTGAAATTTATAAGATGCTGCACATAGGCCAGACCTCATTTACTGCCCTCTGTTAATGTGGCAGCTGGAGAAGAGAGGCTGTGCAAAGCTGCAGAATTTGGTAGGCTGAATGCAGGGAAGGCTGAGGCCTGGTTGTCTGCCAGGTGCACAACGGACATGGCCAAGACAGGGGGACCCCAGTATAGCTGATCCACCCCCGTATAACCAACACTCTCATGCAACCAGGTGATGGTAGATGGGGCTTGAACAGGATGGAGGTGTAAGAGGTTAATGGTTAAGAAGTGCAACTGTGTCAAAAATGCACAGGAGACTGAAAACGGAAGGAAAACTGCTGGAAGGAATAGAGGAAAATGATGAAGGAGTGTGCAAAGAATTGGAATTTCCATTTGCTGGTCATGGGAAGAGATGGGGTCAGAAACCACCTGAACCAGGCAGCTGTGCCCAGCACTTGATAGTGGGGGCCCCAGCAACGTCCTGTGGAGGCACAGGCTCCCTGGGAGGGTTGTAAATTGGAGCCAAGTTGCTCTTGGCTTCAGTCAGTCTTGTTGAAAAGTTGATAAAACCCCAGGGATTTGTGTTATATGATTGGATAAGAATATGACTCCCCTCATACAGCTTCAATTACTCTTACAGGAACCACTGCTGTGCCTAATACGCTACAGGATAGGAACACAGTTTGCAGTGTGTGTGGAGATGAAAAATCTTCAGCAATCTTGTGGAAGTCTCCTTTAAAATCGTAAATTAGGACTGAGAGAAAGAGCTGAGAAAGAGCAGAGAGAAAGAGCTAAACACGTCTGGTCTTTCCTGTGAAGGGTGCAGGAAGGTGTGTACAGATGGTGTGGAATGTTGGCTGGTCGGCATAAAACAGGATCCAAAGCACTCTTGCTAAAGTAAAGCTCTGCCAAACCAATGGGCCAGGATAACTGAAATCCTGGAGCACTGGAGCAGCACTGCATACCTGAGAAAAATCAGAGTAAAGACTACATTTCAACAAGTGGCTACAACTGCTCTGCACTTAATGAATCTTCTTTTGCTACAGATCCAAGGTGCTTGATTGACTTGGGTGTCAGAGGAGCTGAGAGCCCATCTGAAGCTGTTCCTGCTCACCAGTGTTTATCTCAGCTCCTCGGTAAGCACCTCTTGCCCCACAGTACTGTGCTCACAGGCTGCAGAGCTACAGGACACTGGGGATCCCTTCTCCTCCTGCTGAGCTATTTTCATTAAGCTTTCAGGGGCTTAATTATCTCAGTGAGCTGTGCCCTTCTGTCAAACTGTAGATGGAATTGGTTAAAGAGCTAAAAACTATTAGGAGAGGCAGGCAGGAAGTGATTGTACAGGCTTTGCTTCTGTGAAAATACAGGCATGTTTTAGAGTTTTGGGAAGGAAGAAAGAAAAAAAATCTGAGCAATTATGGGCTTAGTAATTTGTTCTCATATGGTGCAAGGTTTTAGAACAGACTTTAAGGAGAAAAGTACTCAAAGATATGGAAGGAAATGGAATAAGATGGAACAAGATTTTATAAAAGGTGGATTGTGATTTAATGCACTAAGACAAGGCAGGTGACTTTGACAAAGACAACACAGTGGCCTTTCTGTAGATTCAAACAAAGCTTTTCAGTGGAAGTTGTCATGTAATATAAAAAAAAAAGGAGAAAAAATAAAGGGGAACTTAAAAAACAAGCCTCAACAAAAGGGAAAACATCAGCTCTTGAGCAGAGCGGCATGAGGGGACAAGGCAGCTCTGAAAGGTGCTCATCAAGGCCTTCTCATGAGCCAAACATGCTTAAAATCTGCTGTAGTCATCTGGGTGTAAAAGCCAAAGGGCATTAGGGTAATTAGCAAATGACACAAGGATGCAAATGCCAGCACCAGAGGCTACAGGTGAGACAGGGCAGTGTGGCGTGCAGCAGTGCACCAGTTCTGGCTGACAGAACTGCTATGCACCCCAGGATGTCTGGAAGCCCACACACCTTCCCAGCTGTCTATGTGCAAGGAAAGAGACTGAACTGAGACATGGGCAGAGAAAAGCTACAAGTTAATTAAGTTCTTACATGGTAATCTCCTCTTATGAAAGGAGATTGAAAGTGTTTGTCTCATTCAGCCACGCAAAGCAGAAGTATGGGGTGGCACAGGGCTGGAGGTGCCACTCAGGAATGAACATAGGGAATGGCACCTCCTGGCGCCAGGAATCCCCTGTGCCTAGCTGTGTTTTTAACTTTGCCTCTTCTGAAGGAGCCCTGCTTGGGCACACTGCACACAGCTGTCATTTGGGAGAAGGAGCCCCGCAGTTGCCTCGTCCATGCATCTCCCTCACTCACATTGAATTAAAACCACCTCCCAGATGTGAGCTCGAGGGGAATTTCCCCATTATTTCAGGATGCACATCACCACATGGCTTTGCCTTGTTCTCTGTAGGAGCTTCGCTGATTTCTGAGGATTATCTGCACATATTTCAAACAATATGCTGTTGCAGACAATTTGGTTGTTGTTTTTAATCTTTTAGTGTTTTGCTCTGACAGATTTAGACTGTTTGAAAAACCTGGAAGTCTATGACTTGCAGAATGAGTTTGTAATGAGAGAGTGAATGTTTGAGTGGGCCTTTTAGGCTTTTCATCTCCCTGGTTAGACACAAGAGCTACCTGCAATCTGAGACCAGGTTTTTGGGGAGCCTGCCAACCTATAATGAGACGGAAAGCAGCAGTGAGTAAAGGAAGAAACTCCTTGCATGTCACTTTATCACCTTCCATGTCTACATAATGAAGATACAGGAAGGGCAGCATCTGCAAGCTTACCTTATCTTGCTGCTCTTCCCCATATGCTTAATTTTAGCTCAGAATTATTTTTAAAACTTTCTGGTTTCCCTAGTCTGTCTATTCTTCTTCAACATAGTATCCTCAGCCTAAAAATAGTCCTGCATCCACTGGGCTTGTGATCTGCACATAGGTTTGACTCAGCACAGCATGCTGCCGGCAAGCAACCAGCAGCCAGCCTTTTGAATGCATTTCGTTTGTACGTGTGGGAGTATTCTGCAGAAAAAAACCCTCAGTACAGAGGAGGGACACTCTCCTTCCTCCCTGCTTTCATACCCAGAGGAGTGTTCAGACTTGTCAAACACTAATAAACAAAGTAAAAATGAGTGTTAATAAAGGCTTAAAAAAATAGGCCTTGAGACGGCCAAATTAGATCACATCAAGGACCCTGTTAAGTCTCTTGTCTTTGAATATGATCAAGAAGGGCTGCTTCAGAGGTTTTCTTCAAATAAACCCTGCAGCAGATAGTTATTGAATAACTTGATCACAGACAGAAAATCTTTACTCAGTTAATGGGTGACTTATGCACAGACTTGTGCCTCTCTTGAGGTAATTTAAACAAAGCAGTTTTTTACAATCTGAAACATCACTGTGTTTTGATTTGCCGTACTCTTGTCTTCAGATGGTATTGTTTACAATAACAACATTTGAAATATGAAATCTGGCATGAGATAAAAGGCTGAGGGACCTCGGGGTAGGGCTGCCATCCTGTGCTACAGAGTTAGTTCCCTGCAAATCAGCCTGTACCTGGGTGCAGCTGCACTCCCAGCAGCTGAAAACTACAGCCTGAGCAGTCAAGGGCGGGAGCATCAGCCTCTCAACCTAAGAATATTAAGCAGCAACTGCTTCTGATGTCTCTCTATCATCATCTATGCAGCTCATCCTGAGATTGGCAGTAACAGCACAGAGGCTTTAAATAACACTTTGGAAGGAGGTTGATTCCCCCATGCCCAGATTCAATAGGGGAAATTGGAGGTGCTGTAAACCTGGTGAGACACAGGCAGGGAAGACAGCTCTGGAGCTCAGCAGAGCGCTGCATGTTCTGGCCTGCCATAGAGCTGTGCCAGAGGGTGAGACAGCTGGGCTGTCACGGCTGCATCCTGCTCAGATATACTCCAAGCAGTCAACTGGCAGGTTTGTGCTGGCTTAGCCTGGGTCCTGTTCCACAAGACATCAGATAGCACCTGCACTGGGGGACTGTGGGATGAGCTGCCCCCGATCTCACCCTGTGCTACAGCACACAGTGCTCCAAGCCCAGAACTGTGACAATGAGGGGTTTCAGTATCTACTGGAACACCACACTTCCTCTCACCATCCATGCTGAGGTGTTTTGGAGTATGGTTAAGTCCCTCACCTCAACAGCTTTGTCAGTCATTGCATGGCTAGTTAACAGCTACATGGAAAAAACACTTTTTAAATCAGTTTCAAACTCTTTGACTTTTCAGGGCATAAGGGAGTCTGAATTGGGTGTCCCAATCTGGACCATACCATTTAAAGTAAACAGGCTGAAATCCCACCATTTTAAACACAGCCATTTTCCCTGGAAACTTCGCCAGCAGTTGCTGGGCCTGGGGAGTCTGGAAGCAAGTCATGTTTGAAAACCACTCACTGGGCACCGGATCTTATCAGAGAACTGCATCACTTCACACCTCTGTAAGTGACATATTTCACATTACTTTGTCACCCTTGGTGGCAGTGCATCAGAGGATTGCCTGTGGCACACTGGCTGGGAGGATGCTGCTCATGTGCACTGCAGACAAGGTGTTGTGGAGGATTCGGCTGTTCTGAGCTGTCACAGCTGGAACTACCAGATATCAGAAGAGCAAAGCAGCGCAGAGAGGGCTGAGTGGTGAAAATTGGCATTTGTATAAAAAATAGAAGGCTTTTATAGAAGTGCAGGTATATAAATTAAAATGTGAAAAATATTAAAAGAGATGAACTACAGGAGTGGAAACCAGAAGGAAAGAGCAAATAATGAGTGGGCAGGTCAAACAGAGAAACTGTAGGTATATAAGGTGGAAGAACAGAGGCCACAGGGTCCGCCTGCCTCTTTACATCCCTATACACAGCACACCGAGATGTGAGCAAGGCACAGAGCACCTGTGCCTCTGTGGAAGCTGCTCAGCCAAACCTTGTCTCATCTCCAGTGCCAGATACAGCTCTGTCCACTGTGTGCAGATACATATGGACAAACACTCAAAAGAGAACATTTTAAAAAATCTTCCCGCACAGACCATGCCAGCCCAACAGCATTTGGAAATGCTTTGGAAATACATTTTGAAAAATATTTTCTGTTTTGTTCTCGCCTGGTGGCTATGCAGACTGTGCCAAATGTGCTTGCTACCCACTGTTAAAAATGCAGTCTGTGATACTCCTTATAAGCTTTTAATGAAGACAGACTTGATTTCAAGTTCCACCTTCCATTGCTTTTCAAAGCTGTTGGAATGTCCTGGTGCACTAGTTCTCTTCATCTTCTGCATTCCTCTCTTACCTGTGAAATCCTCCAGTGCCAATGATTTAACATGTCTCTGCCACGTCACCCACATCCCAAGGTACTGTATCATCACTCACTGGCATTCAGAACTTTATTACCTCTGAATTTAGCTCTTTATAACCTGGGTTTTGGAATTTTAGACCGGTTTTCCAAGGGAATTGCCTCTTTTCAAGGCACTACAGTAGGTATCTATTTAGTGGGAAATTAATTATCCATCACTGTGATATCAGTCAAATGACAGTGTTTATCTGCAATTAACCAGTGACAGAAGAATCTCCCAGAAATATAAAAAGAACAACATTGTGCAGCATGTGATGATTTTCATTATATATTCAACATTCTGCAGCATGATGCATTACAGAAAGTGCCAATTTTTCTTTTCAATTGCTTTGAAAATCTAGCAGCATGCACCTCTGGGAGGTTTTTCATTTCATTCAAGGCACATTCATTTAAAATGGATATGGAGAGGAAACAGGACAGCTGAGTAAATGGTATGAAATGAAGAGGGGGAGTCATGAACAATAGATTTGATTTTCAGTGCCATGACAACAATTTCTGTACATGAGGTATGCAAAATTAGGCAAAGTCCTGCTGCAGAGTGGACAAGTTGAGGCACTGAAGTAATTAGGAGATGGGAAAATGTGTAATAGGGAACTTGCTGTGCTGGCCAAAGCAGACAGATTCTTGTTTACATTAGGGTCCCACCAAGAGCACTTGCCAAGCACAGCAAAGGAGTGTTCTTACTACAACAAGATTGGTATTTCAAATGTACAGGCTATCATGGCCTCCAGCATAATGCATCAGACTCCACTCTTTTTGCCTGAGAGGGCTCTGTTGATTTAAAAGCTATCTGTCAGAGATGTGCTTTGTGGAAGCCACATTTTGCCACACAGTGAATACTATTGTGCTTTTGTGAAGGTCTGCTGCCTTCATCTCACAAGACACAACTCCTTTCACGTTTCTTGTGTATATTGCAAATGGCCTCTTCTTCTTGCACAGAGCAGAGCAAGTTCTGAGCAGTCTTGACAGGGTGTTGATAAAGCATCACACGAGCATTAAAAATTAATGTACTCTCAAAGGCTCAGATCTAAGCTAAATTAGAAACAATTTCTTGAAGCATTTTCCCTCAGTAAAGATTTCTATGATTAGCCACTTCAGAGACAGAGTTGTTCAAAAGTATTTTACATTATTAGCTTTTCTGGAGGTCACCCTTTTATCATGGCAATAGTGTGCTTCACTATGTACTTCTCATTCAAGAAATGAGCGGTACTAGTTTTGTTTATATCTAAAACTTAATCACTTCAAGCACAGAGGAGCAATGGAAGACTTCGAAATAACATACGAAAATCTGAGAAAGCCCTAAAAACCGAAATTGGATACTCAGGATATAAATATCTAAGTTATTTTTATGGTGTATTCCATTAGTACTCCAGATAGTCTAAAAACAATCATAATCCAGGCAAAGCACAAAAAGAGAGGTGTGTTTATCTATTCGAGCAGTGTCTAACCATGCAACACCTAAGTACAAGAGAGCAGAGAAAGGGAAAAAATGAGAGAGTAGGAATGGAAAACTGACAAGTCCATACCATGGATAAGTCTTATTTTCTCTCTTCCCTTAGGGAGAGCAGCTGTGAGTGGCATGACTTGCCCAGTTCACCCCAGCCTGCAGACAAACGCTGACATTTGGCAGTTTGACTGTGCCCTCTGCTGTTAACAGGAACGCAGGAAGGACTTACATGTCTTGGAAAGGGTTTCTAGGCAAACCAAACTGGATTTGAGTTTGGAATCAAAAGTTTCTTCAAATTTCTCGAAGCACACTTGCAGCTGCAAAAACAAAGGTAAATGGGAAAATTAAAACATTGCCTTTTCTTTGTTTGCAAAATCACAGCCCCAGATGCCACAGAACAATGACTGCAACTCATGGAACAGCACAGCCTGAAAATGGTTGTTTATCTGTCACTTGAAACAATTTGTTCAGCTGTTGGTTGCAACCCCAGAGAAGATCTGGGATGGCTCAAAAGGCTCATGAAATCTGAATAGATTTCGAAAAAAAATATACTGATCTGTAAAATAGGATTAATAATAACTTATAATTCTAGAAGTGTTGGGGGAAAGACCTTCACCTTCAGCCCACAATGACTAATCCTGAACGTTGACTTCTTTCTTCAGGCAGAAGGGAAAAAGAACTGATATTTTTCAGACTGCCACCACAGCTTGTTTTGCTCCAGAGACCCAGAGAAATTCCACCACTGGCTCTGAGGCAAGTCCCTAAAGACCTTTACCCTAAGGCCATAAAGACAATGGTATATGCAAAAAAACCTTACAATTGTTGGTTTAAAGTATTTGAGTGCTTAAGACACACATTGTAATATTTTAGATATCAGCATAGTAAAGGAGAGAAAGTGAACACTGAATGATCTCTAGTATTTCTAACTCTTCATTATTTTACATTCTGAATTTGAAGTAACTTACCTCTTGAAGCCTGTTTTTGATACTGGAAATAAAGGAGCTTAGGACTTCACTAAAATGGGAAAAAAAACCAACAAGTATGAACCAGAAAGGTAAGTTACTGAAGTGTACAAAAATTGAATAGATCAGTGTAAAAATGAGAGAGGAAACACTGCAAGGCATAGTGTAGTATGAAATGTAAGCATGGAAAAATGATCACTTCAGGGGCCATAGCCCTTTGAAGTCACCTCAGTTGTTTTAGGAAAGTATGGACTCTGCAATGTAAAGAAAAAAATACATGTACACATGCCCATATATGTCACATACATGAAGTTATGGGGTTTTTACTCTCAGATTTTTTGCCTCTCACTCAAACTTTTAGTTGGCATTTGCACAACTCTCCATTAGCTGCTGGGGTGTGATCACCATGTTATCTGCTTCAGAAGGACCCAGCTTGTGCGGCAATGTGCCAGTTGCCGCGATACACTGGTATTGTGTTTGGACTAAAATAACTGTGGGAAAAACATGGGAAAAGCTTCAGCATCAACAAAGCCCAGGCCAGGAAGAACAAATACTGCAAATCCTTTCCTCCTGAGATTATGCCTGTGGTTTCTGTTATCTCTCTTTTTAAGTTGAGCCAGCATATCAGGAACCAGGCTATATTCATAATTAACCTGCCATACCAAAATGCATGGATGGTTGCTAAGCAAAGTGACAACCTTTTCCTCTCTGAAGATCCAGGTCATTTTAAGTCAATCAGTGGAGTGATCTAAATTACAACAGCCAGAAATACCCAGCAGAGGCCAGGTAGAATCTAGTTATGAGAATTAGGCAGTGCTTCTGAAATCTCTCTAGCCTTATGGAAAGGAAGATACTCATTTTCTTAGTCAAACTTGTGGGGGATACAAATTGATAAATTATACACTTATCTTTGCAAAAATAACATAGTTATTTCTAAAAACAGACTCCTAATCTGAGAGCAAGTCTGGAGTGTAGGAAGGAGCATAATCCATTTAAAGAAAAAATAAAGAATAATTATGAGTGATGCCTAAACATTTAAAACCACTTTCTCATTTCATTACAAAAATCTTCATCTAATCGGCAATAGAGAATAAAATTTTGTGTTATCAGAAACATAGTGCCCATTGAAAAGGCAAGAGACATACATAGCCAGATTTGATCCAAGGCTTTTAATAAAAACACACTTCACTTTGGATGTTATTTTACAAAATGTACAGTGCTAAGAATTATTTATAGGTGCACTGGGGAGTTTGCCATATTTCATTTTTGAACTTCAAATTGCTGGCTTGTTCCTTAAAGTCCTTCAGGACCTACAGGTATGTGTAATTCTTGACATCTGAAAACGAGCAGATGCAAATTACATTAGCAAATAACACTTGTCTGTTACCAAAAAAACAATACATAAAAATCTTGTATGGAAATAAAATTCTAGAGATATATACAGGTTTATAAAGACACAATCTGCACACAAGTGTCTTTGGCAATCCCCTCATCTGGCCCAAATGTGAAGGCCACCCTCAGAGTCTCTTTTATCAGTCCCTATATAGCCTATAAAATTTTGAGAAATAAGGGTTTTCAGAGAGAATCAATACAGAAAAAAGAAACAATGCTGATTAGATAAAGAAGGACAAAGGCAAATTCAGGTTAGAATTTTGCTGCTCCATGGAGCTTATGGCTGAATGTGTTACATAAATTGCAAATAAACCCTATTCTCTTACCTTGTGGCTCTTTCCAATTAGAAATTATTTAAAACCTTAAAATACTGTTCTTAGAGAAATATGCAGCTATGTCATGTATGATTTGTAAGAAGGGAAGAAGGAGCTGCAGGGAGTGATAACTACCAGCATGGAAAGAATTTCTAGTGGATGTCTACATACCGGTCATATTTGTCCTTTATTTTGTTCTTATTCTCTTCAAAATTTTCCAAGACACTTTTCACTCTTCCTGCACCAAAATTAAGAGAACCTTTTTCTCTTGTTTCTTCATCAAATAACTGTGGTTTTGTTTGGTATTTGGTAAAAATACTGGGCTCACTCTGTGACACAAACTAAAGAAAAATGTTGAAGTACAAAAATAATCAGAACATTAATTAGAAGAAACCATTTGTTTATCCAGTGCTTTGCAGACAGAGATCACAGTGATTGGACACGACAGATTAAATTGGATGAGGAGATTAAGAATTTCGTGAGATTGTGCCTCATTTAGGGTGCCTAGTTAGATCAACTCCCTGGGGAACTGAGACCTAGCCCAAATTCCTCCAGACGCAGGCTTTTCTCTCATCTTGAGGACTTTCTGTTTATAAGGTGTGCAGGTTTTTTTTTCCCTTCCATGTTCAAGACAGAGACTATAAATAAATTTCAGTGTTCCTGGAATTGTGGAAAAGTTCAAGTTGTCAGTGGAATCTAAAAAAAAATCCTATTGAATTTCCTGGTGGATGACATCATTTTGCTGCCAACTAGCAACATTGACAGACTGTAGATGAGTTTTTCACATGCTTCAATACACATTTTAGAGAAAGAAATTTAATATTAATATGAAATCTTCGTTCTACAAAATTTCCAGACACTCTGTGACCAAAATGGAAATGCCTTTTCCTTAAAATGCAAATTCCATTAACTTTTTTTCATCGTGAAAAGTGAATTTCCTATTTTGTGCCTGATGAAAACTGCTCCTAGGCAAAATGCATAGGACAGCAGATAGCATCTGGAACTGAAGGACAGCCTGGGGCCTCCAAGCTGGCACCACTGCTCTTTCCTAATCTTTGCTCCAGGTGTGTTTATTCAGATCTGGTGCTCTTTGTTAGCAGTGCAGGAACTATTTTAGTGGAGGCTGGTATCATCAGAAACCATGAGCTGTAGGAGGAACACTGTGAGCATAGAAACTCTTCATCCCTATGATCATCCCAAAATCATCCAAGCATCTACCATAACAACAATGCAGCAAGGTCATTGTCAGTGCAGGGAAGCAAACACTGAGTAGCTCTGTCATTCTTCTGGAAAACTAAGGAAGTGAAATACATCATTTTTGAAAGAAAAATAGATGTAATATTCTAACTTGGCTAGATAGGTGGTCTAAAGACTTCAGCTTGAGAATAATTTCGTATTATTTTAGTAACTTAAAAAATGTGATTGAAGAAAATATTACCTATCTCAATAATAATTTATAGCAATCTGCTAGAAATACCAGGTTCATCTGACCAAGCTGCTACTTTGTCTTGTCACAGTATGTGTACGTAGGAAGAAGATAACTTGATTTCAGCAGTTACTGACATTTGCAAATGTTACCACCTGATTTCAGCATTTTCCATTAACTTTGAATGGTGGCTGTGTGCCTGCACAGGGGTGACTGAGAGTGAGACTCACATCCTGGGAGTTCTGCTGTCCCAGCTGCGTGCCCAGCTCCAGTGATGCCGCTGCTGACGGCACATTCTCCGGGCAGAACTGAGAGCCGAAGAGCAGCTGAGAATCACTCAGACTCGAGTAGTCACTGGCAGTGCTGCTCCGCACGGAAAACTTATTAGGCCTGAAATGGTGCAGAGAGGGATGTGAATGAGTCTGAAGCAATTAAAAAGCCAAACAGAATTCCCTATATGGCCTGCTGGAACTACTTGATCGTGGCCCACCTCAACATGTTAATTTTTACTCTCTGCTAGGAAGGTGCTGTTCCTATAATGGCATAAGGTTGAATTCTAAGATAAACCAGATGGGTTATCTTAAACTACCACATCCACACAAACAGAGTGTGGTAGCTACACATTCACCTTATAGGAATGAAGGTGTTTCTCCAGCATGTCCTGTAGACAGAAGACCAAACCCACGATTGGGCATCTAATACAGCTCATCCTACCTGCCTTGTCAATCAGTCTTAGTCAAAGGAACCTTGGGTTCCTAGCAGGTGCTGGGTCTCTCCCTTTCCGCTACTCTGAGTTACAATTTCTGTTGTAACTCAGGTGTTGCTTTGATTAATTGGAAGGCAGTTCCAACAGAATAAAATTTTCTGACTAATAATTGACATTTCTTGGGCATTTATTCTCCAGATGCCTTAAGTCTGACACAGTAGAACAACAAATAAATAGAGGTACCATATGGTTGGATTAACTGATCTGAATTGTTGGAAGTATTTCAGACATATTAGCATGCTACTCAAAAGTGCTCTTCTTTCCCTTGAGCATTACTCAAATAAATTTTTCTAGATACCCTTGATTTTGTGCTGTGTTGCTCTGATTCTACTCCTCTCAGAAACAATCTTATACTCCTCTCCTGCTTTATGGACTAGGCTTGTGGCACAGGACCAGCTTCTCTCAGACAAGGGTTTCCCTGCACAGCTGCACTGCTTCTCACTGTGTTGGAGGCTGGCTTCAATTTTTTGTTAGCAAAAATACATACAAAAGACTTCTTTCATTTTTCACAAAGAATTGTAGAATGGTTTGGGTTAGAATGGACATTAAAGATCACCTAGTTCCAACCCTCTTGCCATGGGCAGGGACACCTTCCACGTTACTCAAAGAGCCATCCCTTCTAGCTTTGAACATTTTCAGAGATGGAGCATCTACAGCTTCTCTGGGCAACCTGTGCCAGTGTCTTATCACTCTCATAGGAAAGAATTTTTTCATAACAATCAATCTAAATCTATGCTCTTTCAGCCTAAATGATCACTATTCCATTGTTCCGCATCCACAAGTTCTGGAAGAGTGTTCCGGTTAGGACCAAACACAAAAAAAGCTGTGCCAGGTTTATATTCTCAGTTCTTGCTTTTTTTGAGCTACCAAGATGGAAAGATGTGTTGCTGCCTTTGGAGCTGGGAACTAGAGACCAAAATTAATGAAAATAATTGATGAAAATTTTACACAAGATTTTTCTGCCATATCAAATGACACAAATAAAGGAGAAGGAACAGGAGAATAACTCATGTGTGTAACAAGAGATGATCACCCCAACATTTATTCACAGTGACATGTTTGATTTATCCCTAGTTTTGGAAGCAGCCCAAACATCATAGGCACAACAGGGAAAAGATTTTGCAGCAGCACTTGAACTGCTTTGTCTCCATTATATAGTAGTGTCACTGACAATATCATATTAATACTTTTGGCTTTAAGCTCACTGAGTACACTGAGCTGCAGGCAAAAATAGATGAGGTATGGGTTTCTGGATTCTCAAAAAGCCTGATAAGTCTGTCTGAATTCAAACCTTCTCCCTTAATCCCTCTCTGGACCCCAAATCTGCTAAGAAAAAAATCTGAATACAATTTTACTTGCACAGCTTCTTGTATCCATCTCACCTAATCTTTGTAAAAAAAAAAAAATCTTAATCTACAGGCAGTATGTGGGAGAGGCATGAGCACATGGGCTGCCATGACCCCACATAGGCAGAGCCCCTGCCTGCAATGTGAGTAGCACATATCCTGCACCAGTTTCCTAAATCCTCGTGTCTTCTAGCCAAAAAAAGCTCCCTCTTAGTTTGAGGAAGGATTTTTATAATCTTTAGATGCTTTACTGTCTTGACAACCCTCCTTTGAAAGTGTCCAGTACAACTGGTGAATATAACACCCCACAATATGCTCTTTTTCTCAGATCCTTTGTGTTATTTAATACCTGAAGCACAAGATTCTTACAACAAAGATTTTATGAGGAGTATTGAGCTGAGAGGACTTTATGAGCCAAGTGACTTCCTAGCCTTACTCTGCACTACAACCAAAGGCAGCTGTTAGCTGCCCTGGAGGCCAATTTTTCTGTCTTAAGTTCACTACCTTAGTTGGTTTAGGAATGATGGCACTTCTGCAAATTAGAGGGGGAGGTGAAACAGATGTCTCTTTTGAATCCACTCACTCCCCTGGGCAATGGATTTCTTTCTCCCTTGCTTAACACTGCTGGCAATTACTTTACTAACAAGACCATCTGGGCAAGCCATCAGACTGGCCATGCTTGGCCCAGGCCTGTCCTTGACGGAGAGATCAGACAACTGTGATCACATGTGGGATCAGATCCGTGATCAGGCAACTCCAGCTCTTCTAGCCACCTGACCATTTCCTTCAGAATGCCTGAGGTATAGGGATGCATGTTCTGTCCTAAATATAAACCCTTTCCCATATACAGGGAGGAAACATCCCAGGTATGCAATCCCAGTTAGCAGTCCCTTCTAAGTGATGCAATAGTTTACCTCAGGAGAACTTCTCACCTTCTGCTAACATGAGCCATGCCCCAAATCATCCACGTGTTGGTGCCCATAACATTCCTTTGGTACTAGCACTAGCATATGCATCCAAAGCAAAATCAACTTTAGGTATGTAAAACAAGTTCTTGACAGCTCCAAAAAATGGTAAATCATCCTCTGCTGACTGATGGTCAAATGATTTCATTTTCCTACCTAACTTAATGCAAGGTATTGCAATATTGGCAGCTCATGATATGAGTGTGATCTAAAAAATTTGCAGTGTTCTGCATATGTGGGGGCTCAGCTAGATCTTCACAGTCTCTGTTTCCCTGTTGTCAGTGGAAATGTCCCCTTTATAGGCGGAGTTAGAACTTTTGGGAGCTTCTTTAATTTTTCTTATTTTCTGATTTCCACTCCAAATATTTTAGCACAACCACACGCGAACATTCACCTTTCATTCAAAAGTTCTGCCTTGCCTCAAAACAAACATGGCATGTGATAAATACCCTCTTCTTGTGTTTCCTAGATGTTCTAGGGACATTGACAAACTAAAACTTCATAACTGTAAATTGCCATAGGCCTCACCAATCATTTTTTAAAATGGATATTAGTATTCTGTTGTTGGGATCTGTCCTAATGTGCCAACACCAAGGTTTAAGAATAATTTGAAAAATCAAACTGAGACTTCTACAATTTGCAACATAACATTTATCTGCAGTGCTCCAACAAGTGATTCTGTCATCCCCACTGAACCTGTGCCAACATCCCTCTTCTTCTCAAGCACTGTGGGTGAAGCTCACTTACACCTTTCTGACACACTTCTTCGAAGTGCAGTAAAGCCTCTTTCCCAGAAAACTTTCTCTCCTAGTAGCAAGGTCTTGAGTAGGATCAGTATCATAAGGTCTCTCTTCATGTCATGGTTTGATAACCTGCCTGGTTATCGAACTGAACCCTGGTTCAGTTCAGCTACGCTTCTCCTGGTTCCTCTCCAGAATATCTCACAGCCCTTTCTGCTCCTCTCATTTAGGGACCAGGGCTGAATCATGACACATCCAGTTTAAGTTCTGGGAGCTGCTGTTCGCCTGCTCTTCTTCCTGGCTTTAGCCTGTATCTATAGGAACTGTCTCTAGCTCTGCTATACTGCTCTCATCCTCACTATCAGCTGCCTGCCAATGTGCCAATATGCTCAGCAAATGAACAAGGATCAGCCTTGGCTTTGGGTGCAGGGGAGCTGGAGGAATTTAAATCAAGGAGTTTTAGCTGCTATTGCAGCCTCCAGCCATTTGCCATCTCTTCACTGGAAACAGTCACAGCAGAAAATTATTCTTCTGCTTCCTGTCCTCTGAAATGGCACGGTCTGCTTGCTGCAAATAATTTGCACCACATCCTAAAAGGAATTTCTACAAACAGATTCTGGCACTGGCCCTAATGCATTAACCACGATGAAATGCCTCTCAGTTATTCAGCTCAAACACTGCCTCCAGTTTCCAGATTTCAGGTTCAAAATCCCTCTGGTCTTATTTTAATTTCTCAAGGTCATTTTTACTTTCTATGAGTTTATTCATTATTCATTCAGCTGTGATTCAATACTGCCCAGACATACTTACCTTGGAATCCATGTTAGCCCTTAGTGCTGAGCTGGTTGCCAGTTACAACAGAGCCTGTTCCTTAAGAGGAGATTGGGATTTCTGCAGAGTAGCCCTGTTTGCTCTCACAAAATGCATCCCCAACCATATTAAAAGTTAGGCATCTGGAGACAGGGATTTTTTTTCCCCCACTCCCCTATCCAGCCTGAAGCCATCTTCCAGCCTGCACTTACAGCCCCAGTTTCTCATTCCTGTGAGGCTCTGGAATTTTGCAGCTGCTCTCCTGGTCTTTGTCCTGGCTGTCTCCTTCATTTTCTGCTTATTCTCGGACCTTAATGCAACTTCAAAATATGTGACCTTGTGATGTGGGATGGAATTTCATGGGATAATGGATTGAATGAGGTTTTTAAACATGGAAGTTATTCTCAAAGCAGAAATAAACCGTAGAGAGTAGTGTCCCAAGTAGGCCTTCACTTCAAGGATCCATTTTGAATGCCTCTTTAATATTTTCACCATTTCTTGGCCTTACACACTCTCTGGCAGACTTTCTGCTTCTGATGTCTTTGGAAGTCAGTCTATGAGTAGCTTTTATGCATTTATCACGTTACTTCTTTTCTCATGGTACAAGAAAATTCTCCTAACTTCAATTTCAAATCTAAATAATCAAGTCTAAATAAACTTTCTGCCTCAGGCAAGCATTTAACTCTTTGAGCTGTACAGTTTAATTTATTTTTAATGAGGTTTCTTATTACTATTCCAGTGTCTTTTTTTTTTTTTTTTTTTTTTAATTAACAGTAGTGCATTTGTTGGCTTCTGCTGCTCCTACAGAGATACTGATTCCCTGACTCCAGTTCCCTACTGCCACTCCCATGGTAGCACTACAAGAGTAAATAGCCTGAACAGGGGTCTTGTGCTCAGTTCAGGGCCAAGGCAAGATGTGTCTCTTCCCCTGAGAGCTCCCTAGCTGAGGCAGGTATTGATGGTGTCTGAAAATGTACTTTTAGCATCACACCCCTGTGATGTTTATCCAGCCAATCAAAGGCTGAATTGAAGCATCACTGCTTTTGTGGCTGCTGCTCTCGCATCCTCTGTGATCTCCCTCCGCCAGCCCTCCTGGCTGGGCAGGCAGGCTGGCATTTCAATCCATAAAAACTGTGTCCTTTGTCAATACACTTCTACTGAGCCTAAGTTTTCCCAGTATAGCTTTCATGTGGGCCCCTTCCACCCTTTAAAATAACTGGCACCCTGATATTATTGTCCTACCTGATAATCTTGCCTCTGCTGCATTTCTAGTATCTCTATTATGTCAATATTCATACATAAAACCAGGTGGAACAGGGGCTCTGGTTTCCCACACCCTCTTTCTTGGGCTGTTAGGGTTGCAGAGAAGCACCTGTGTGTCTGACAGATAACAAATAAAACCCAGAGCAGTTCTAGGCTTGTGCAGAGCTGTGGCTGTGAGGACAATGCATCACTGGAGCTCTGCATTTCCTGGGGACCTGGTGGCAGCTGCTCTCAGAAGTAACAAACAAACTTGCAAAGAACTCACAGAGTGAGTCATACTCTGCCTAGATTATACGCTGATTTTATGTTTAATTTTTAAAGCTCCCTGAAAGAGTTTTCTGGGGATTAAGCAGCATACCCTGCCATGGTGGGAAAGGTGTCTAGTAGTAGAAGTGAGCCAGGGAAAAGTAATCAACACTTTTTCCCCCTATTTCAAATATACACACAGATTCACATGTTCCTGTGGGATACTTTTCTTTCCTTTAGAAAAAGTTAATTGTCCACAGAAAATTTTCTCCCCCTTCTTATCTCCTCCAAAAACCCAATTGCATTTCTAGTAACATTTTATGCCCTATTTGACCCTTTTGAACTCACTTGCAAAAAACGTGGAATGCTGAGGAGTGGATATTAAAATCTTGCCTATATTTTCTTCCTGCAGTAATAAATGAGTTAAAAGGGAAGACATTGTATGTGATAGGCTACTTTGCAGGAGGATGAAATTCAAGTGATCCCTTTCCAAACAGGCATCTGTACTTCTTCTACCAATATCCTTCCCTATGGCACAACTCTGCAGAATTATTTATATATTCTAAAAATATATCTTATATATCTTGTATATAATATAAAAATGCAAATATATACTTTATATATAATATTTTGTCTTAATATATTCTCTAAATTTCCCCTCCTCAGTCTCTGACTGGAAAGAAAGTCACAGGTTTTCAAACTTAGAAACAACTTACTGAAAACTAACAAACCCCCCAGAAAACAAACAAAATAAATCCGCAGGTACCAAGAAGACAATAGAGTTAAGGAATGCACAATTATAAAGACAAAACTGTGACAGATATAAATACATTTTTCCCTGAATTGGCTCCCCTTTGCCCCCTGCATCTGTGCAAAATTCAATTAATTCATATCTATATGACAAGCATTTTTATAATGGGCAAGAAAATGACTATTATGTTTTCATTATCATCCATCATTGTAGTAACATCTGGCCAAAGAGACAGTATGACTAAAACTGAGAATTTGAACAAGTTAGTTATGTAAGTGGGTTATTTAACTAACAAGGAGTCAGAGTACCAAATTCATCAATTAGCTTTTCTGGAGTCAAACAGGAGATGAATCCCACTGCCTTTTTTAGCCATGTGATACAAAGGATGCTCTGAAGTACAAATTGCAGCTTGTCTTACATATTTGCCCTCCAGATGTTTACATCTGAATATTTTTTGTTTCACTGTAGATTAGAGATGTGGGGAGTTTTAGCTGCTCTTTGGCTTCTGCTGTGGAAAAAGCAAGCCATGTGTATAAATGCAGGATATGGAATAATTTTTGAGTTACATAATGTGCAATAATATTGCACATCACGATTCATTCTATCTGCCCTTTGCACAGGCAAGAGGAACACTTAACTTATCTAATGAGATGAAGACAGCTCACAGGGCTTCCCCAAATACACCCTGAATGGACAAGCGTACAGTTTCCAGCTGATGCTGATTTTTAGATTTGGAGCAATGGTGGATCTATGGCAATGCTGGCAGGCTGGAGGCATAAACAGGATTCCAGGGGAGGCTAATGAATTCCCATTAGTTTTCCTTAATTAGTCACAGATCAGTTCTGGACATGTTTCACCTCACTGCCATCACCCCCACCAAGTGTTTGGTTTTACACCCCATCCCCTCTCCATCTCCCCCCACTCATGCTCACCCGAGGGCTGTTGGTGTGCTCAGCATCTCCTTGATGTTCCAGACATTGAAGTTCATGTTGTTCTCAGGGCTGACACCCCGGCAGGGAGCCCCCAGCCAACACCATGGCCCCGGCCCTCATGGCCTCTCTCTGCCACCAGTGGCCATGGTGCCACAGCGCCCTGCAGGGAGGAGGGAGATGGAAGAAGATGACCAGCCCCACTCAGGGCAACATCACTTGTGTCCTGTGGCTGTGGGGACAGTCCAGGGGGACACAGCCTTGCAGGCCCAGAGCAGGCCTGGCCTGGGGCCCTCCACAGGCCTGGGATGCAGCCAACCACTGGGCCTGCCCACCTATGGGGCCTGAGGGGCTGTGGTGGCCTGGGGCAGTCCCTGGGTCTCACCTCAGGCCTGGGGATCCCTGGGGTCAATCTGGGCCTGAGGGTCCTTGGGGTCACCCCAAACTGAGAGTTCCTGGATCACACTCTGAGGCTTGAGAGGCCTGGGGGTCCTATGGGGGTCTCTGGGTCTCATCCCAGGGCTGAAGGTTCCTGAAGTTCACCTCAAGGCTGGAGGCCCCTGGACCTCACCCCGAGGTTTGAGATACCTCAAGGTCCTGTGGGGCTCCCTGGGGTCACTGTGGGTCTGAGTGTCCCTGGCTCCTTCCCTGGAGCTGAGGGTCCCTGGATCTCACCCTGAGGTTGAGAGGTCTTTGGATCTCACCCTGTGGCCATGGACCCAGGACCAGCCCCAGCTCCAGACGCTCCACAAGCCAGCCCTTGCCCCTCACCTGGAAGCATAGCTCTGGGCACATCACAGGACACTGGGAGGAAGAGAAAGCTGAAAGCTTGGTACCTGGCACACTGAGGGTTGCTCCCATGGGAGCATAGCAGCCACTGCACCCATTTCCTTCATTTCCAGAGGCTGCATGGTCTCTCATGTCCTCTGGCAGAAATGCAGAAGGATTTAATTTCATCCATCAGAAGTATGACAAAAATAACCACCCTCTAAACATTCCCCAGAGAAACATTGTCAAATATGGTTTTACTGAATTTTTTGCCTTGTGGTTCTGTAACCCCCATGTTTAAAAATGTAAAACAGGCATGCTTGCTTGCCTATTTTTTCCTCCTTTAATTCAAAACTATTTCAATAATAGTTAAAATGTTTGTTTCCTGGCTCTGAAGATATTCCATAAGCACTAAACCAGTGCAGAAATAAGGTTGACGTAAATTAATGGATCGATCAGGGGAATTACTTACATTCCCCTTTATTCTCTTTTGCCTTTAGTATTAAAGGCAGCCTGGAGCTCAGGGGTGTCAAAATAATGGTTTTCTTGATGTATATATCTGGTTTCCTAATCAAATCCCATGTAGATAAAGCTTTCACTTTAGATAAAAAAATGAAATTCTGGCCTTTTACCCATAAAAAACTTCTTGGAGTGATTTCACTGCATTGCTTTGCTTGACATTACAGCACTAGAGTTGGTTTAAATAGCTTGGATTAATCAGGGCAGCTTGATACCTCCCAGCTAAATGAGAAGACTCTGATGGGTTGATTTCCTAGGACCAGAGTAGGGACTTGCAGCTTGGACTGTGTTCGTACTTCAGGGATGGGGTAGTGGCTAGGCTGTCCAAGGCAGCCAC
Organism: Picathartes gymnocephalus; assembly: GCA_013390045.1. Classification (NCBI taxonomy): domain Eukaryota; kingdom Metazoa; phylum Chordata; class Aves; order Passeriformes; family Picathartidae; genus Picathartes; species Picathartes gymnocephalus. Next base: position 33,912 of record WEKY01062626.1, read on the forward strand.
GGGCTGGAAGGCAAGCCTTCCTCCAGAGTGCCAAGCTGCTGGAAATGTTGATGTTTATTGCGATTTTTGAGTAAATAAAAGCCTTGTTCTGCTTCTGAACTGCCTACGGCTCTGTTGTACAGGCCAGTGCATGGCACTGCTGCCAAAAGCCTTGCTGTGCATCCAGGCCCTATATGGCCCTGCATCATAAACAGTGATTTTCCACCATTTTATTGCTCATGATTGAAAAGTTGGCCCAGATCTCCCTGCAGAAGAGACTGTAGAATCCTGTACCCATTTGCAGTACTTCCACTGCCATTAGAAAAGGAATTGCTGGTGCTGTGCACACTGGCGATAAGGCTCGACATGTTATTTTAGGTACTTAGAAGGAGCTATTCCTATTTCTGATGTGGCTGGAGCCTTCCGGTGTAAGCATCTAGCAAGTTTGTGGAATATGATAAATGAGATTTTTGTATTTCCATCTCTCCTGACAACGGAAAGAAATTTCTATATGGAAACACATTTTTTTAATTATAGGTCTGAGAGCTACCTCCATTTCCATCTCCCCCCTCTGTAAGATGCTCTGGGGAGATCAACCATGTTGCCAGGCGCTGGCTCATAGCTCTCCTTATATCTGAAATAACAGTCCATTCTTCTAGCATTAGAGAGGGTAGCCAGTTACTTGTAGTCTTTCCTCTAATAAAAATTAGCAGAAGCTTCCAGGAGATAGCAATATACTTGGTACATCCCTCAACCTTTTTAACTTCATAACATTCATTAACTTCATTAGAAATTCACAGGAGCTCTTCAGTTAATAACATGTCAGTCTGCAAAAGTGGTCAGGACCCTCATCTCTCCATTCCTGAGATGTCCGTGGACATTTTTCCTGGTAACTTTTCTCCCCTCATTCAAATGGGATTCTGGTCTTATGCTCAAAAGCAGAGATATAAAAGAATGAGAAACCCACACTTAATGAGAAGTTGCAGATTCCTGTTCCACTCAGGTGGAGAAGCCAAGCCAAAAGGTACTCTGGTGGGTCAATGTGCCAGGAAAGTGTGTGCAGGAGGCAAAGTGCTGCTGACAGAGGGGTAAACCTGTGTGGGGCAGGGATCATCAGCCTCACTGCTGGAAACACCACAACAGTGAGGGGCTCCTGAGCTCCAGCACCCTCTGGCTCTTGCAGCTGCCACCACCTTGAATTTGGAAGAGTAGCCTTGGGCACCCCATCAGCAGCAGGGAGGTTGTGAAGCTGGCACACAGGGATGTCAATTTGCCGGTGACTCAGCACCTTGATTTATCCCATTCATGCAATGCTCCTGTGGGAAAAGCTTATTAATCTGGCTTATGTTTCCAGTGCAATTCCATGATTTAGGGTCCCTTATGACTAAAGGTTTAGCAGGAGTGGAATTAGTACATGCCTTGGTGGCTTCTGGAAAGAGCTTTCAGGGTGGGGAGACATAGCAAGGGGTCTATCACCTTCCAGGACCCGGAGAAGGACAAGCCCACCAGGGCTTGAGGACAGGTCAGGGAGTGCTGTGAAATACTCATAGAAGGCTGGAGCACATTGTGCTCAAAGGTGTCCCTCTGTCCAGCCCCTGATCACAGCACAAACCACTGACCTCCTCGCTGGCTGCCAGTGCATCCTCCCAGCTCTAATTTGGGGCTCACTGTTGATGCTGGCTCTGGCACAACGGTGGTTTCTATGGAAACTCCAGAGGCAGACGCAGGGATGCTTCCAGCTGAGGTACCACCAGCCTAGGTATCCCAAGTTGTTCCTCCCAAATCACAGACAAACAGTCATGCAGCGCATCAGGACAGACTCTGCAGTCACTGTGCCAGGTGGGTACTAGAGGCAATGGAGCAGCAATACGAAAATGTCTTCTGAATGCTCTTTTATGAATCATTTCCAGCTTTTCCCACACTGTGATGCCCCTAGGACATGGCACAGCCTGCCCCAGTGGTGTGTTGGATTCAGTCTCCTGTCTCTACAGCCTTGCAGCCCACCCGAGGCTCAAGCTGGCTGTCTTCTCTGAAAGGTCAGGCATCTGTTCTTGATATTTACCTGGACTTGTGAGATCTTTCTAATGTACCAATGAAGGATCACATCCTTCACCTGCTTTCTGCTTTGGGCATGGCACTCTGTGTGGAGCCAAGAGCAGCAAGGCTCAGGTAAGTCCATAGCCCTGTGTAATTCAAGAGTCACCCCCCTTGATCTCACAGTGCACCCCTCAACACCACCCACAGACATCACCAGTATGGAGCTTATATTCCCCTCCTGGTTGCCAGTAAGTAGGATTGCAGTGCTCCTGCCTACAGAAGCTGGACACAGCTGGACCCAGCTCTCCCCCACACCAGCCATGGTCCATCCTTTGACATGGGGCTGTGGTGCTGGATAAGGCCCAGGAGCCCTGACATTAGGCATCTCTTATTTATTCTCAGCATCCTGGCAGCCTTCACCATTCCCTGCCTCTCTCAAACCCTGGTTCCCTCCAAAAAAGTTCCTTTCCTGCTGCTGTCTTAACCCCCCCAGTCTCTTCACCCACAGGAGGCCAAGTAGGAACAAGGTTGTGCCAAGGCAGGGCAGCCACTGCTCAGCTCCCCCTCTCCAAACAGGGGCTGGATCTCTACATCACATTGCTCCACTCACCCTGGAGGTGGGAAGAACAAGAGTTATCCCTGTTTCACAGGATGGGGTCACAGAACTCTGCCTTGGGTAGGGTTTTCCTGACAGGCTGTGGGCATGTGTCTGCTTGGAGTAGGATAACCAGAGACAACATGAGTCCAGTGAGATAAAATTCCACGTGTTTCATTTATTTGAGGTGCTACATCACCTCCCAGGCACTGAGCTACAGGGCACCTTTGTGCTACATGAGACATTGACTGGGTCTACGACGACACAGCACTCACTGCTACACACACGGCACGGACACACCGTGGCACAGATGGGGCCGGACAGGGCAGTGGGGCCAGCGGCAGTCCTGCCACCGCTGCTCCCTCCACACTGCTGGCGATGGCCATCCCACCAGGCAGCAGTTTGCCCTGGGCTTCATTGCCACAGTGCTGCAGGAGCTGGGAGTTCCCAAAACCACAGGTGCTCTGGTGCCTGGCATCATGGGACAGAGGTTTCCTGGAGCCAGGTCACCCTGGGCGAACACATGGGTGCTCAAACACCCTGTCCCTGTCTTCAGGCACTTAGTGCTTGGCCAGGGCTGGTCCCCGGGGTCCCTCTCAGGGCACATCACGCAGGCACAGAGCCTCGACAGCGCCACTGGGACCCTGGGCCACACCGCCAATGATGAAGAGCAGGCTGGGCGCTGGGCAGCTGGAGCAGGAGCAGCGGCCAGTGGGCATGGGGGGCAGCGGTTCCCACTTTTTCTGCGAGAGGCTGAACCCTTCCACTGAATCCAATGGGCAGGACTGGTTCCCTGTAGAGGACAGAACAATATCAGCCCCTGTGCAGCTCCCCCCTCCCCCCGCACTCCAGGCTCTGCCTTTCCCCTCCACATCCCTTTCATGCCTCAACAGGAACCCTGAGCTGCACAGGCTTTGAGATCCCAGAGGCAATTAGTGGGGGCACAAGAGGATTAGCAAAGTCCCCACAGGGATGGCTGCTGGCACTAATGCCACACTGCTGGCTCTGCCCCCCACAACCACTCCTCACCCTCCCCTCCTCCCTGTGCCAGCACTCTGCAGGGATAAGGGAGTGCAGGTTCAGCTGCGGCAGGACTTAGGAGCAATGCCACACTGCGGGGATGCAGCCAGCACCATTCCCCATTCCCACAGTGATCTTGGGGGTCTGGCAGCCCTCACTGCAAGGCTGGGGGTGCTGTGGCTGGCACCAGGCTCCCCAGGCAGCCCTTCCTGCTGTATCCCCTCTGCTGAGTGACAGCACTAACCTTTCCCCAGCTCTCTCGGGAGAGGGATGCAGCACTGCAGCCCTGCACAGCGGAGCTGAGGCACCATGGGCTGTGTGAGCCCAGCATGCTGCACATGAGCTGGGAAAAGCCTGGTTGGGGGGTGAAAGGGGCAAGGGGCACAGTGGGACAGCCTGTGGGACAGGGCAGTAGGGTGTCCCCAGTGCTTGTGAGGGCATGGAGAGATGTTGCTTCAGACAGTGTCGCAGTAACCCCCTGACTCCTTAATGCCATGCAGATCGCTAATGTGCCACAAAGAATGGGAATGGGAACATGGCCACACGCCTACCCCCAGCATTACCAAGGCCACCCACAGCTACCACTCTTCCTCCCAGGAATCCAGCCACGAAGTCGGCTCTCTTCTCCTTCATACGGATGGTGCGGCTTGGCTTTCTCCACACACCTGGGTATGAGAGGGAATGAGCATCGCCTGCTGGGGTTTCCCCTCTATGCACCAAGGCCAGGACACTCCCAGGTTAATCATTCCCTGGGACCAGGGATCACAGGGCAGGATTCACTATGGGTGCAAGGGGCTGATGTTCAGAGCCCAGATAATCATGTCCCTTAGGCACAGACACCCCTCACCAACCCACAGAATCATCCTGGACCCACAGAAGATGCTCCCACCTCACCCAGGGACATGGAGCTCACCCTGTGCAGGATCAAACATCTCCACGGTGTTGACAAAATGGGGACGGGAATAGAAGTTGTGGGGCCCTGGCTGCTGCAGCCCACCCAAGCTGAAGACAACCCCATCAGCCATGGCACAGGCGGCGAAGGCGCGGCGGCTGGGCACGCTGGGGTAGCGTGTCCAGCTCCTTGTCTCCAGGTCAAAGGCCTCGAAGGCGGTGACAGGCAGCTTGCCTTGCCGACCCCCTGTACACAGAGGAGATGTAGCTGCCAGTGCCCCAAGCTGGCACTATTGGTGTGCTCAGCAAGCAGGATGGGGCCTGCTGGCTGCAGGGCGGGGCAGCATGGAGCCACCCTGGGGAGCACCAGGTCATTCTCTGGCCTGGAACAGCAGAAGGAGAGGGTAGAAGCACAGGGGATGCTCAGTTTGCCCCAGCAGCACCTACCCAGGACGAAGATCTTGTTGCCCTGCAGGAAGGCGGAGGCCCCATAACACGGGGTGGGCATGGAGGGTAGGGGCTGCCAGTGGTCCTTTGCCGGCTCATAGACACGGACCAGTGCCTGGGGAGAGGTGTCTGCACCCATTCCCCCCAGCGCATAGACAGCCCCATCTGGAAAAGAGGCAGCAGTGAAGCAGGGATATCTGTGGGCAGAAACTGAAGAGCTGGGAGTCCCCCCATGCCCTCCAGGGCAGGCAGCACGGGTACTGCCAAGCCCCACAGCCAGACAATGCTCCAGGGCAGCCAGGGGACAGTGAGTACAACCAGGCCTGAGCCTGGCAATGCCCCTGACTGCACTGGGACCTCTTGTCCCCCTCTCCATCCCATCCATCAGGCATAGAGAAGAGTACAAGGCCATCCTCTCTAATTATTCTCGGCAGTATCATCTCCCTGGAGACACCATGGCAACACAGCCATACTGCCAAATCCTGCTCTTGCTTCCAGTGTGGCCGGCACCCCTGCCCATTCCCACCACAGTCCTGACATCTCCTCTGCCCTGCCCACCATGCTACAGCCTGGTCCATGCCACAGCATCCCTGTCCAGGGAGCAGACATGGGCACCACATAGAGGGACCAATCCTGGCTCCTGGCATGCTGCATTGTGCCAACACTCCAAGGATGCTCAACAAACTTTGGCCAAGAGTCACAACATGCTCCTATCCCTCACCTCTCTGCACAGCTGAGATGCCCATGGAGGGCTGAGCCAATGCTGCCTTCTTCTCCCACTTGCCCTCATCCACGTGGTAGACCTCAACGGAGGCGAGGGGGCTCTGTGCCGCATCCACACCGCCCACCACCAAGATCTGCTTGCCCAGGGCGAGGGCGGCAGCGCCAGCCCGCGGCGTGGGCAGTGGTGGGAGCGTGGTCCAGCGCTGGGTTGGAAGGTCGAGCACCTCGGCAGTTCCCAGGGCTCGCCCGCCGCCCCCGCAGCCGCCCAGCACGAAGAGCTGCCCGTCGCGGTGCGCGGCGCTGCAGTACACGCGCCGCGTGGGCATGGCGGGGAAGGTGGCCCACGCGAAGGCGCCCGCGCCCGCCGCCATGGGCCAGCTCAGCCGCCCCGGGGATCCCCGGGCTCTGGCCCTGCCGTGCCGCCCATCCGGCCCGGCTCGGCACTGGTCCGGCCCACGGCCTCCTGCGGGGAGAGCATCCGAGTCAGAGCCCAGGAACCCACCGCTCCCCCAGTCCCAGCTAGCCAGCTCCCCTCGGCGGTGCGACAGCTCCCGCTCCGCGGGGCTCCCCACTGCACCCCAGGGCTGCCTGCCCACCTCCTCCGGGTTCCCGATTGCGCCCCACGGCTCTCTGTCCGCCCCCTCCGGGCTTCCACTCCCTGGGGCTCTCTGCCCGCACGTACCAGTGCTCTTGCTTCCCGAGGTTCCGCACCCTGGGCTCCCACTACCCAGTGCTGCTGGTACACAGCCCGCACTCACAGGGACTCGCGCGCCCGGGGCTCTCTATCCGCATCCCCCAGGTCCGTACCCCCTAGAGGCTTCCCGTTCACAATCCAGACCCCGCCAGGTTCCTGCTCTCGGCGCACCGTATTCACCCCCGGCGCTGCCCGCACTCCCGTCCGCAGCCCGCAACGCCCGAGGCTCCGGCGCATTGCCCCGCAGCCTGCACCCACAGGGCTCCCGCTCCCACAGGGCTCCCGGCCACAGCTCGTTCCCCGGGCTCCCGCTGCAACGCTCGTGCCCCCGGCGCTCCCCGGACTCCCGCCCGCAACCCCGGACGGCCGCTCCGCCGTGCCCGGACTGCCCGCTCCGCTCTGCGCCGCCCCGCCGCCGGGAGCGGGACAGGGGCAGGGACCGGGTCTGGGACCAGGACCGCGCTCACCTCTCCGNCCGCTGCCGGTGGGGGCGGTGCCGCGTCCGCCCCGGCCCCCCTGCCGTGCTCCGCTCCCCTCCGCCCGGTCCTCCTGGTGCCACTGGCCCGCCGTGCCCCTGCTGCGTTCACCTCGCCGTGAAGGAACCACCGCAGGGAGAGGGGCTGGAGAGTCCGTGGCTCTGCCCTCCCTTGCTGCACGCTGCCGGTGCCAAAGTCACACAGTGCCGGGTTCAAGGAGTCGGGAACCCATCGTCCTACCTGGAGAGGACCTCTGTCCTGTCACCACTGCAGGGACAGAACATGAGCTCAGCCCGACTCTGAGCACGACCTTCCCGGGGTCTCTCAGCAACGTCAGGAAAGGTGCACATGGGTCTCAAACCCTTCATCAACACTTGTCCCCACTTGGCTGAGCCAGGCAAATGAACACGCTGGGAAAGGCGCTTTCCACCCACCAGCACAGGCAGAGCCAAGGGCAGGCAGGAAACTCACACAGAAATGAGCTAAAAAGGTTTGCTTTAAAAACAGACAGAAGTGACAAGGCATCCGCCAAGAACACCGCACCACAAATACCACCTGGAGATGCTGCTGATAACACTGCACTCATCCTGGCACCTGCTCTGCACCAGCCATCACTGCAGGAGCGGGAAGGGAGGTGTGAACACTGCAAGGCTGTCTGCATCACAGTATGGTGGAAGGGACCTGCCTGGCGACTGCAGGGGGACAGTGAGCCCCAGCCCTCATGCAGAAGTGGGCACCATGGACAATGCTGCCAAGGAATGGAAAACCATTTCCTCCAAGAATCCCATCACACAAGCTCCCGGTGGCTCATGGAGGCTCCTGATAGGACTGAATGCCCACATTGCACATTGGAGAGGTAACAGCTTGAAGCAGGAGCCCGCCTGGGACTTGCCTGCATGCAGCAGGAAGCGGGTGGTGTCCCAGTCTGGAGCCACTTGGCCCCATGAAGTATCATTGTCCATCCCACTGCTGGCTTGGGGTGTCCTTCTCCATGCAGGCCAGGTAGTGGTCGTAGTTCTCCTCACACCTCCTCACACAGCACAGGAAATAGTCCTCATCAGCAATGGCGTCCAGTAGATTGGTTTGCACCAGGCAAATGTTGTACAGCTCCGAGGTGGGCACGCTCCTGGGACTACTGCTGCCCGGCTCCGAGAACACCTGCAGGGAGAGCAGAGCCTGGCAGCAATGCACACGTCCCATGGAGCACTCTGCCCTCCCCTCAGCCAGGCGCCTCCATGCTGGCTGTGTGTCGGGGGCAGAGGGCAGGGTGACTCTATCTCCACTCCAACATCAGAAGGTGAAGTCTGAGATTTCCCCCCCTCTCAGGAAGTGCCTTTGACTCTGAACCAGCATGTCACACATGTGCCAGGTGCTCCTTTAAGGAAACAGGCCACACCACGCAGCTGGAAGAAAAAGACTTTGTAGAGCAGCTGACTCCAGGCAAAGCTCTGGCAATGGCTCTTCCTTTAGCTGCCACAGGACGGAACAGGGATTTCACCTTCTGATCTTCACCATGGCCTGCTTAAAGCCACCTGGCAATCTCTTTCACTCCTAGTGCTGCTCTGTCACCATCACTGACATGGGGATAGCCCTGCAGAGCTGGTGACGCAAGAGCAGGGGAAAATGGCACTCAAGCTACTGATCCTGGCTGCAAGACAGCAAGGTCCCAGCAGTGACGATGAGCCCTGCTGGGAAGATACTTGGCTGCTGCCCAGACTCCCACTAGGTCTGTTGCTATCATAACTGGATCCTATCTGTGTGATGCAGCATGGGAGCAGCCCCAGGGCTGGCTGCATAGCTGCCATGAGATTAGTAGAGCAGCCTGACTGACCAGCCGTGCAGGCTACCAATGCCAAAGGAGGAACTCCTTGATGAGACAAATAGCGTGAGGCTGAAATGCAGCAAGTGAGCCATGCTCCAGCTGCTGCAGATCTGCACGCAGCAGCCATTGCAGCAGCTCAGCTCCCCTCAACCAGGCATGGCACAGACCAAAGCCTATTCCTGACAGGTCTGTCCAGGCAATAACAATTCCTGCCACCAGCTACAAATGTGTAAGCTGAGAGAACTTGTATGGAAGGGAATATCCAATGGGCATCACATCCCTTGCCATTCCCAGGATGCCTGGCAAACACTGCAGACAATTCACTGGCTGACGTGTTTTCCCCCCTGCACTGTCTCCATGTGGATGGAAACAGGCAGGGGTTGAGGACTGCCCGTGGACCTGCAGCTCTTGTTTGAGCACTGACAGCTGTCCAACAGCCAGGCACAGTTCTGTCTGTATAAACGTTCTGTTTCCCAAGTGTGCTCCCCACAAACACTGCCCTTTCATTCACATGGGTGATGGGGTTGGCAGCCCTGATACCAGCACTGCTGCCTCTAGGCACAGGGCTGACTGAGTGGGGAGGAGAGGCAGCCAGCGCCTGCTGTGCATTGTTGATGGCTGATCTCACCCTCCCTGTGCATCGCAGCCACCACACTGGTGGCACAGGATGCAGTGACACCAGGGCCATGCCTTGATCCGTCTTTACAGCCTCATGCAAAGGGGACAAAACATGTCTAACCTTGCCAGGGACATCCCTAGTGCAGGCTGCTGGTGCCAGAGGTGCCTTTAGCCACCTACCTGGGGGTGAACAATGGTGTCTGCATCGTCCAGCCGGATGTTGTCATCAATGAAGATGTGGTGAATGTCAGGATCATGGGGGTCTATCCACAGGGGCTTCCCACCCTGAGAAGAGAACTGATTTCTGGCCCACCTGAAACAATAAGTGGGAGAAGGAACAGTCAGGGGAGGGAGAGGGTGACAGCTCCCAGGTAATGGCAGACTGTACTGCAGGCCCAGGGCACCCTCTGAGCCAGGGAAGCAGGACGGAGAACATCCTGTCCTGCTGCCCATGGCCTCCTGGGAAAGAGGAATTTTGCATCAAGGTGACAAATCAGGGGGTCGTTGGACAAAAGCGGGACATACACCAGGGGATGGGGACCTCGGGAAAGGTGTGAGAGTCCTATCAGGCTGCTCACAGGCAAAATGGGGAGTGCCTGAGTGATAGGGACCCCAACAACATAAAGGCTTCAAAACTAGGAGCTATCCCAGAAACTAAGAGAATCACAGGAAAGAAGAAAACCCAATCCACTTCCTCAGCGCCCTCTTTCTCACCAGTCAAAGTGGTCTTGGAAGCCTCCAATTCCCTCAAAGGAGCTGAAGTAGTTGTAAAGCTTTCTTTTGTCTTCCCGGGTGGCCAGACGCTCTGCTCCCCGTGTTAGCACTACCTCTCCCTTGCTGCAGCGTATCTGGCCAGGGGTAAGGTCCACAGGGAGCTGCAGGACCACAGAAAATGGGGAAGGTCTTCAAAGCAGACAGGATGTTTCACACACTGTCAGAGACACTAAGCAGAAGAGGGGAGACTTCCCACCACCACAGTGTAGGAGGATGGTCCTGGGGAGATGATAGGAAGAGGAATGGAATGCATCCAACCAAAAATCATCCCCTCCCCAGGGATGAAAAGGAATGACCTCCGCAGGCATGGAAAGGAACGACCTCCTAGCTGCACATTTCCCCCATTTCAATCTCTGCTACCTGAAAACACTGCAAGGAATAACAAGCATCTATCTTCTTTATCTCATTCCCAGTGCTCTTGCCTGGTGTGCTGCCAGTGTGGGGGAGAGTGCAGCTGTGATTGGCTCTGGGCCAGGGAGCCCTGCTCTGCTGCAGCAGCCCCTCCTCGGGAGAAGGCATGCTTTCTCCAACCTGGGATACCCCAAGAGGAGACCACTCCACATAGGATCTGCATACACATGCTCCCCCACAGCTAACAGCTTCATTCAGAGAACTCGGTGCTTTTAAAAGCAGTCTGGCCAAGCAGTTGGAGAGTAGTCTGACGTGGGAAGGGGCTCCGTGGGACCATCCAGCTGCCACTCCCCATCACGACGGACCCTCAGGGCGCCACTCACCGCCATGTCACGCAGGGCGGGGAACTGGGGGTGCTGCCCATCCAGAGCGCTGCTGACGGCCTGCAGGACGCGGGGCAGGTCGGTGCCGAAGGTCCTGAAGACAACGGCGAATGCCCTGCCATCCCGATGCAGCGTGTCCAGGAGGCGGAAGAAGGAGGGCAGGATCAGGTGATAGCGTTTGCCGGTTTCCCCTGGCACCGACAAGGTGTCCTGCGGCCGGCCCGGCCACTCCAGCAGCCGCAGGTGGCGGGCGTGGAGGTCGCGGAAACGCTGGCCCGGGCCGGCCTCCGTGAAGGCGGGGTCCCGGCCGTGGCGGCTGTAGTAGCTGAGGGCGCCGGGGCACGGGGGGCGCAGGGAAGGGCGGTCGCTCACCCACTCCCACTCGCCTAGAAGAGAGGAACGTGCTCAGCCCCCGCCACCGCCACGCTGGATCCCCCGTACCCCTGGCCCTGGCGCTCACCGGCGGCACCGGCGCGGCCCCAGGTGACGGTGCTGAGAAAGGTGTTGAGCGCCGCCCGAGGGGCCTGCCCCGTCACCGTGTCCGCCACCACCACTGTGTTGTTGAGGTCCACGTGCAGAACCAGGCGCCGTCGTCGCCCGGCCCCGCCGCTCATCGCCCCGACACCGACACCGACCCCGTTACCTGGTGACGGCGCCGCTTCCGCCCGCGCCGCTT
>WEKY01062626.1:45670-103307 GCA_013390045.1 Picathartes gymnocephalus
GGGGCGCTGGAGGCGGAGCCGCGGCGCTGAGGGCTCCGCCCCGGTCCCCGCCCCCCCGGTCCCGGGAGCCGGCGCGGGCCGAGCGCGGGTGCCGCACCCCCTGTCTGCACCAATCACCTCCCGTAGCTCTGCAGGGAGGGACCGGGCCAGGCGCCCTGCCCAACTCGGGGGCCGTACGACCCGCAGGCCGAGCCTTGGGGAGGGTGCAACGGGAGCGAGGGACGGGCTCTCGGGAAGGGGCATCGCCTGCGCTGAGGGGCGGGCCAAAAGGAGAGGCTGAGCGAGGACCTGGCGGCCCCGTCGAGCCCTCCTTGGAACTGCGCACTGGCCTCCAGTTGTACAGGTTGCCCCAGCCCCGCGTCTCGGCCCTGCCGGCAGCTTTTTCCCCCTACGATGCACCCGGAGAGCCCTTTCCATGCTCGGACAGCCGGGCCTCTAATCCCGGGCTAGCATCGCCCTTCCGGTGCTGTGCTTGCACCGTGCCGGGAGTGCTGTGTTCCCGTAGCCCCCTGGCCCCCTAGTAGTGTGTCACGTGAGGGAGCCTCCGTGTCGGGAGGATAGACTGTCCGCTGGTGCGTCTGCTCGTGGCTGGCTTTCCTCCAATACAGCTGGCACTGCACCAAACAGGACCAAGCAGATGGATGTTGGGAAATCCTGTTTCCATGAACTGTCACAGCCAGAACACCCCTTCAGGTGTCCCAGCTGCTCCTGGGCTTGCTGCAGCCTGAAGATGATCCATTCTGCAGCCTGTTGAGCACATGTTGTTACTTGTGCTTCTTCGTTGGTCTCCGCCTCACTACCAGATCAAAAACAACATTACTCCCTCTCTGGCTTTCCTGTGCCTGGCACTGCTCAGTCACTTTGGAGGTGGTGACTCTCACTGCTGGCTGGGGCTCTGTGGGATCGCTTCCCTGCCGGCCTCCCCTCCTTCGTGGGAGATTCCCCGCCTGCCTCTGAACAACTGCATTATCCTCCTCTAAATCCCTCTTTGGCCATGACGTCTGCAGAGCACTTGACTGAGATTAGTCTGTCATGTGGAGGTTCTTACTCCCTCACTGACCTGTGCTTTCCCTTCTGTGGCTGCTCTTGGCTCGTGTCTCTTCCCTGCTTGTGCAGCTGGCGGCAGCATGGGCTCTGCTCCTGTGCTGTGATGAGACCAGAGTTCTGGGGGAACATGGGACATGAGTAGTTCCTTGCTCTGTCTGCTCAGGCGTTGACTTCTTCATCACAGCTTTCTTGCCTGTGCACTGCCCTCTCCAAAAGTGTTTCTGACACCTCCTGCATTTCCCTGATCTGGGTTTTAAAGTGAATCTTCATTATTATTTTGAGAGGTATCAATAAAGATAAAAATTTTACGCCTTGTTGGTCTAGCATCCAGCTGTGGAGCTATGAGGCCACCAGGATCAGGGTTCTCCTGGGTGCATCCTAAAGTCCTTCCTGGACTGCCCTTCAGTGCCTGTTTTTTATTGAAAGCAATAATTGATGCTTTTATGCCGGGCAGGCAGCTGCGCAGTGCCTTGAGTGTGATCCCAGTGTTGTCCCTCAGGCCTTTGTACACTTGGCCCTGGTGATGTGTGTTTCCTGCCCTGCTTGAATTTCCTGCTTCCTCCTCACTTGGCAGCAAGTGTCCTTGGATCAACACCAGTTTGCTGTGACAGCAAGCTGTGGACCGTTCAGACAAGGGAACAGCAAGGAGCAGTGCTGCCTTGGCACGGCATTCAGCATCAATGAAGCACAACTGGAACAGCCTCCAGCCCTGCTGCCAGGTCTCCAGGAGGAAGCTGCAGCTTTGGCAGGGGCTCGGAATCAATTTTTGAGCAGCATCCGTTAAGAAGCTGAGAAATTGAAGGTGGTGCTGGGATGCAGTTGAAGTGCTCAGGCACTTCTTAGTGTTGAGATGGCTTGATGCTTCTGCTGGTGGTGTGTGCACAGGGAAAGATCTCAATGAGGGTTCAATATTTCCCAGGGAAAATGAGATCTGGTTATCCAAAGCTGGGGTTGGTCAAACTCAAACTGGAAACAACTTGCAGATTTTGCTGAGTTAATCGTTGGGGTTCTTCATCTTGGGGTGGATTGGATGGGAAAATGAGATCTGGTTATCCAAAGCTGGGGTTGGTCAAACTCAAACTGGAAACAACTTGCAGATTTTGCTGAGTTAATCGTTGGGGTTCTTCATCTTGGGGTGGATTGGATGGGATTTCCTGAAATCTTTGTTTAGGTCAGAGGATATTTTTGTGAGAGATGTTTTAGTTCTATTTCAGAGATAAATGAGTGACAGGATTTTCTTGATGATACTTCTGTCTTGGGTTGAGCCCAGAATCTGACCCAGTGTTTATGACCAGCCACGCCTGGGCTTAATGATTTCAGGTCCCATACTAGAATCTTGGGTAATTTCAGTTGCTGTAAGCTAACTGTCTTCTTTCTCCTTTTGAGGTGTCAAGGGTTGTTTTTCCAGTAATTTGGACCTTTTTGAAGCACCTGCTTGCCTAATGCCATGAATATTGCAGTGAACAATGAGGAAGAAAAAGCTGTCCATTCCTGGTCAAGAATTTCCTCTGCAGGACAGAAAGTGCTGGAGGAAGCCCTCCGAGTCTTCAACCCGATGTCCAAAGACCTTTCAGACACGGAGACCCAGCTGGTGGCCTTCATCCAAGGCCTGAAGGAGGAGGGCTACCAGCCCACGATTCTGAGGAGTAAGGATGTGTACGGGTATAGCTCGTGCACAGCAGTCACACCGAGTCAGACAGCAGAAAACACACAGCGCAACTGCGCCAGCGCCACTGAGCCCACTCAGAGTCCAGCCAGGAACTCAGTGGCAAAAGTGGCCCGTTTGCCCACCAGCATTCCAGTGAGCTCTTTGAAGGTCTCCAGTCAGCCAGTCTCCAAAGGGGATTCCAGAAATCTCCTCTTGAGCTCCTTGAAGCAGACAGGATCTGGCACATCCAAGGCAGCAGCAGTGGGCTTCCCTACAAGCATGTATCCTGATGTGTATCCTGCCATGAGACTGTCCGTGGTTCTGGAAGCCCTGGTGCCGCTGAAAACTGCGACGTCCTGTTTGGAGTCCAAGTACACACAAGGGCATCTTGGGATCTCGCCCTCAGACCTTAAACTCCTCAAGACTTCAAGTCCACCGAGGCAGTTTTCTTCAGGCAAGAGCACTAAAATAACTGAAGGCAAGGGGTACAAGCATTCGGTCAAGAAAGCACCAGATTCTGCCCCCCACACTTTAAAACTTCTGAAGGGACCAAAGGGTGGAGTGCTGCAGGAGAGCAATGCCTGCAAAGCCTCAGGAGTTCTCAACGGGAGAGTCACAGGCAGTTCGTCCCAGGGCTGCGCCACAGCACCACAGCCCAAGACCTTGAAAATCAAAGATAAGGAAGTTCTGGTGGGAAAAACAGAGTGGAAGGACAGTAGCGCTTATCGGGAGAGCACTGGGCCGAAGAAGAGAAGAGCTATAGAGGCAAAAGAAGCACCACAGAGGAAAAAAGCAAATACCATTCCTATCCAAAAGAAAACTCAACAGGCTCAGAGCACTTTGAACCTGCTGAAATTCCGGACCATCAAGGTGGGCAACTCTTCCTCTGATGATGAAGTGAGGAGGAGAGCACAGAAGATTCTTAGGGTCAACCTGTCCCCTGTGATCCAAATTCAGCCCTTGTCCCATTCTCATAGTGTCCCCTGAGTTTCTTCACTTTGTCACTTTTTTTTTGTAAGTAAGTAAATACAAGCCTGGCACCAGAGTGCAGAGAGGTTTAGGAATGACTCTGTGTCTCTGGTGCCAATATGCTGACTAACCTGCAGACAGAGCGGCCCACTCTGATGCTGTTCCTGCCTGTCTGCCACTGCTGTGCAGAACTGGCTGCAGAAATCCAAATCCCTGTTTGGGAGCACGGGACACTGACTCTGGCCAGCACCGAGCAGAGCAGGCCAGAGGACTCACTTCCCACCACGCTCTCCTGAATGCGGCAGGCTGTGCTCTTGTGCAGGGGAGAACGCAGGACTTTCTCATGACATTGATGCACTGTGATATTGCTCTTTTTCAAGCTGTACATTTACTGGTTTTATTTTGATCAAATTTTATAACTTTATATATCTATATATCCATATATGTGCATATAGCCTGGGAACTGTGGGAAGATGCGCTTCCTCCATCCCTCTGGGATTGGGTTTGATAGCTTTTTTTCCTCCTTCCCTTCAGCTAGTCTTTTGTTGAAAGGTGCCAGGATTCCTTTGTGCAAGTGTTGTGACAGTCTGTCCTGGGCTTCCTTGAGCAGCTCAGAGGCAGCAGCGTTGTAGCCACTTGTTTGTCTCCAGAATGCCAAACAATTTGGAGAATTGTCAGCTGGTAGTTTTAATCCTATTTTCGGTATTACCTCTGCATAACAGTGGGGGAGTGTCACAAGGCTGCAAGTCTGTCTGACATCTCTAGGTGCCTCCTTCCTTTGTGGGTAGCAGAAGTTCTGAACTCATGGTAGGGATTTACCTCCAAAGAGGATTCCTCTTCATACCCAGCATTACTCTGCTCTCCTATACCCCAGGTGCAGTTATGGATCATGAACTGTGACTGTTAGAGCCAAAGGGCTGGAATTGTTAGCAGGAATTGTGTAGAGTCCTGCCCACCATGTAACTGCTTTGCTGTTGCTGGGTGTTGCAGGGGCAGATTCCAGGTACCAGTAGAGAAGACTGTTGGTTTTGGCTGGAGTTAAACCACGACAGAGACACAGACTGTGTTTGAATGTATTAGCTACATCGTGCCAGTCCCAGAGCTCAGTGGGATACTTGAGCCTGAGATAAAGTTGTAAAGTGAAAAGTTTGGGAGGACATATACCAGCACTTAAACACAGAGAGTCACTTTCTGTGGTTTGTGTGGATGAGGAAGTAGGAGGGGAGATGGGGACCATGTTGTGGTGGGTGGCAGCCTTGCTGTGCCGTCAGGGATATTGTGAGAAGGTGTGTGGCAGGTGTGAGAGCTCTGTGTGGAAGGAGTGCAGGCTCTGCCATCCCCAGGAGGCACTGCAGAACTGCTGCAGATGGCTGCTGTCGCCTCCTGCACCGGGGGCATGCTCTCAGATGGGAACACAGGTCTGTGCTCTCTGCACTCCACAGGGAGGGATCTACTAATCCCAGGAGAAACACCTCGTTGGAGCAGTTAGTGCTGCTGCTGTCACCTGGAAGGGACAACTTGGTGTCCTGGGGAAAGGAAGAGGCATTGGGCTGGGCATGGGCCTGGCTCTGTACACTGCTGTACGCTCAGATCTCTGCAGCAGTAGTGTAATCCACTCATTCTCTCACCAGCTGAAAATACCAGTTGTCTGACCTAGTAATCTCTCTGGACATTGGCTGAAGGGATGAGCTTCCCAGGGAAGTCCCAGCTCCTTACATTTAAGCCCCACCCCCCAAGCACCTGGTTGGATTTCAGTGGTTTATAGAAGGGGTCAGTGTCTGATTCCCAGCAGAGAAAGGAAGACTGTGGTATGGAGAGAAGAGAGGAAGTTCATGACGGGGTGAGAGGGCAGGAAAGCTGAGTGTTCTGGGTTCTCCTCTCACCCACATAGAAC
The DNA here is from genome assembly GCA_013390045.1 of Picathartes gymnocephalus. NCBI lineage: Eukaryota > Metazoa > Chordata > Aves > Passeriformes > Picathartidae > Picathartes > Picathartes gymnocephalus. The sequence continues at coordinate 51,229 of WEKY01062626.1, forward strand.
AGGGTGGAGGTTCTCCTTCACTCAGCAACCTGATCTAGTGGAAGGTGTCCCTGCCCATTCTGTGATTTTATGATTCAGGGGATGATTGCAAGCCCTGAACCGCACACTTGGGTTCTGAGTTGGTGTCAGAGATCATAACTTGCAGTGTTTGAGAGTGACCTGTGAATGCCGCTGCTTGGCTGCAGAGGAGGAGGAAATATTTTCTTCTGTGTTTTAAAATGCCCTGGCAGAGAGTTCCCTGTCCTGACCTGGTGCTGGATGAACAGGGGCTCTCCATCACTGTCAGCTGGCCAAAAATTGCTTTGTTCCTTTTGTTCCCACTCCTTCAGACCTTTCTCATTCCCACGCTCTCAAATGCCAGGTCCTGAAGTCTTGCACTGGTGTGTTTCTCTTTTGGGCTGTTTCCCGAGGAGGGCTCTGAACTCCTGCTTGCGGTATTGCTGTCAGGCAGCTCAGCAGCTTCCTCTGTTCCCAGACCCTTATAAGGGCACTGAGAGCTGTCTTTGGAGCCTCCTCATGCAGCGCAGACGTCCCAGCTGAGCACTTGGCCTCCGCTGGGAAAAACAACGTGCATCAACAAGGCTGAATCCAGGTCGAGGTCGTTTTTCCTCCAGCCTGAGCGGGAAGCTGAGCACCTGAGGCCAACTTACCAGGCCATATCCCTCCTCGTTGCTGTGTGTCTTCCCCCAGCAGTTGCACTGCTGCCTGCCTCCCCACTCTTGTCTGTCACCTCTTGTCTTTCACAACTTGGGTCTTTGCCAGTCAAGGACTTGACTTGCATTGTTGCTTAACACATCCAGCACAGCATCCAGCTTTAGTGCTGCTATGCCTTTCCCAGCACTGAGCTGAGTCCTGTGCATGCTTGGTGATTACAGTTTGCCCTGTGTCCTTCCCAGACCACCAGCAAAAGATTTTCTGCTCTACAGGGAGAGACAAGCTTTGGAAATACTTCTGTGTCACTGAGACTCCTGCCAGGGAAGTGAGCACTCCATAGCTGTGTGCGCAGGGACTTGCCCATCACCAGTCCTGTCTCTGTCAGCTCTCCCACACATGTCTAACAGACCACAGGGCCCTGAGTGACAGGGCAGTGCTGGACCTCCATTCTCTGCCCTCCTGTTGTCTCTTCATCCTCTTGCAGGCGCTTCGGGAACTTGACTGAAAGGGTTGCAGGTTGTTATAGAGGGGCTTTACAGCCTCTGGGCCAGTGCCAGCAACTGCTGCCCATCAGCCAGTACTGGCAGAGGGGGTGCCTCAGTCTGGTGTGGATTGCCTCCATCGTCCTTCATCTCATGCACAGGTGTGAATGCTCCTGGTGTCCTGGATGTGTAACAGTAATGTGCACGAAGCTACAGAGGGGCTCTGTGTGGATAATGCTCTCTGCTGTTTAGGGAAGATAAAGGGTTTGATCAAACCAGAGCTACCCAAGACCTGATCTAACCAGAGGTCTCTCCCACAGGTCCCTTCCATCCTGTGTCATTCTGTGGCAGCAGAGTAACACTTGCCTCCCAGGGATCTGTGCAACAGTAACTGGCAGGGCCCATAGAAATGCATTGCCCAGAGCGCTGTATGTGGTATGCACCTTGTTCAGACCTGTTTCTGTATTAGTCACTTTGAATTCATCCAAGTGCCTAACCTGGCCTGTGTTGTTCTGGGCACTGTGACAACTGAGAGCTTTGGAGACTCTCTTAGACTCTCTTAGGAATGCTTTTAACGCATGGATTTGTGCCACTGTCACTTTTAGAAACAATTCGGCTAGTGGTCAAAGGGCTGTTCTTCCAACTGATTTTTTGGAAATAATTTCTCCTTTTATTCAGCTGCCAAGAAGCAGTTTATGCTTCCCCTCCAACAGACAAGGTCCTTGAGCTTCCTGCATGCTTCAGATGTCCGTCAGCAAGGTCCATGGGGAGAGTAGCTTCTCCAGCAGGCAGCTGAAGGGGAAGCTGACATCAGATACCAGTTGAAATCACAATGTTAATTGGTAGAAATGTTCTGAAGCTCATGTGCACTGTGATCAGATTTCACCATCTGCCACTGCTCATGGCTGTAGAAGTTTCTTCTCAGCCTCTTCCTTGCAAGCCATGTAGCATGTTGCTGCTGCTGCTGCTAAACTGTTTGCATCCCCCCTGCGCCAGCTGCTGTAGCAATCCTTGTACAGAATTTCTTAAGCACATTTTTGCAAAATAAGAAGGGATTATTTTGTTACTCCTGCTTGGCAGCCCGTGAGTGGTATTTCACTGTGTGGAGTAGATGTGCTCCCTGGAGTGCTCACCTCGCTGGACAGCTCTCAGACCAGTTCATACTAACAGGGCTGGGGTTAGTGGGCTGAGACCCCCCCATTGCCTGGTGCTTCCTTTCAGGGAGTTCAGCCAATTGCCAGCTAAGAACATGGCAGGGAAGTTGGGAGCAGAACGGCGCAGATGGGTGATGCTGCACATGTGGCTCCATGGTCCTGCTCTGCAGCTGCCCGTGTCCTGTGGCCTGTCCTCCAGGCCCCCCTTGTGCACCAGCACCACTTCTTCACCCCAGCACCAGCTGTGGCAAGAGGGGCTGGGAGGCTTTGTGTTTTGGAATAGAGCACAGATTTTGTGCCCTTTTAATTGTGACTTGTGCTGTGTTCATGGCCAGTACTTGCCAGCATGTGAGGGGTGCAGCCACCCCAACTGTTCTTACCCTTTGGATCCAAGTTCCCTGCCCTGTCTAGGAGCTGGGCCTTTGGCTATGGCTCAAGGGATCCCTGGGTATGGAGTGCAGGTTTGTCTCTCAGCTCCAGCTGGGCAGTGTGACTCGAACTGGGCAGCTTCCCAGGCAGGAAGGCAGGATTCAGTGGGAGGATCCTTTTTTTGGCCATGGTTGGCAGGGTCGGTGCCGAGCTGCTCAGCCAGGCTGGTTGGCTTGTGTGGAAGTGACAGTTTCTTTTTCAGTCTTCAAAACGGTGCTGGCCTGTTTGCTCCTGTGCTTAGATGGGGATGGCCTTCCAGGAGCTGAGGTGGCCCACGGAAAGGACAGCAGTTTCGGGATATCTTGGCACCTTCCTGACAATGCTGCAGCTCTCAGCTTTGCCAGCTGGGTGGGCTGGCACCACCTGTGGAGAGTGCAGCAGGGCAGGATGCTCCCGAGCCCTCACATTTAGGACTCTGCTAAAGAGCACCATGCTGGGGTTTCCCTCTCCTCACAGCCTGTTCTGCCTGGAGCTGGGTGCTGTTGGGAAGGTGCTAGGTGCCTCAGAAGAATCTTGTCCCAGAAGACATGAGAGGCCAGCCTTTGTCACCAGGTCATCCCTGAGTGTCAAATAAAGCTTGTCTGTAGGTGTGGCACTGATGGAACTTGCAGGTTAGCCAGCAGCTGCCTCCAAAGCCATGGTGCTGAGGCCAGATCCCTCCCTTTGCTTAGGAACTCCAAGGAAGTCTGGTGAAAAAGCGAGAAGCTGGGAGTAGGGAAAGCTGAAGATGCCAGCAGCACCTGGACAGCCAGCAGGCTGCAGCTTTTGTGTCTGCTGCAGGAGATGTCCAAACAGAGGAGCCAAGGCTGTGGCGTTCCGCCGCACTGTCTTCCCTTCATCCCTGCCTGGCCACAGAGCTTCCCCTGCCCTGCCTGGCAGCAGTACATGGGCACTAGTGCAGCAGGTGAGCAGGAGTCCTTTTGGAGCAGGCACCCCCCCCAGCCCTTGGTTTCCATCCTTCATCGGTCTCACAATCTGGCCCTGCTCACGTGGCCTCCAAAATACCTTTCCCAGGGAGTCGCTTAAAGGCCTTATTATCGTCTGGAACTCTCTCCTCATTGTCTTAATTAGCCCTTTCTGTTCCTGTGTTCCTGTGGCTACAGGCAGCCCCTGTGAGTGTCCAGTGATTCCCACAGACGCAGGCACATGGTGCTGTTTTAAAAGAGAAGGTGCTGCAAAGTTACCCCTAGAAATATCTCCCCTCCTGCCCCTGCTCTGCCACACGGCCGAGGCCTGGGTTGGGACAAAACCAGTATTGATGTTTGTTCATGGTGGGGAAGGCACCATGTGACGCCCTTCCAGTGCAGCACTCCTGAAGAGTAGCATTTCCTGAGCAGAGGCACGGCAGTCGCTCCGAGTGACACGGGCTCTGGGTGGGCACTGCCCGGCTGCTTGTGCTACTCTGCCAGCCAGCATCTCCATGAGAGCCGTCTCCACGCCACAGCATGACCGACCTGCTCTGGCTGAGACCAGCGCCATGGGCTCTGCTGTGGCATTCCCTGGTGTTTGGGCATCCCAAGCAACGGCTGGGGAGCAGCAACTGCAGCCCGCAGGAGGGCAAGTAACAAACTTTGTATGATGATTTTACAAATGACCATCTTGTTCTTGAGTGAACTTTTTACCATTTCATTTGTTTGTGTAGAATGTTTCTGAAGTGCTAATAATATTTAATGTTAATATGAAGCTGGGCTGTTCCATACTCAATGTTGTATATTTTGGAATGGCATTGCTTAGTGAAAAGACAGCGTTAGTATTATTCCACCCTTTGGAAGGGAATGGGACAAAAACCAGACTGTCTTTTTTCTTAAATGAAGTGAACTTTTTGTTATGAAGTCCTAGCAGGTGTCCTGCCCTTCAGTAAAATGGTGCTCTGAACCACCCAATGTGTCCAGCTTTTCTTTGGGCTTATGACACATGGATTCTCCCTGGGCTCCTGCTCTCTGTGTCAGCTCCATGGAATGGTATCTCCCATGTGCCCAGCTGCTGCATGCTGCGTGGGGCATGCTCAGCTGCAGACCACAGCCCCAGCTCTGCTCCCCAGTTCTCCCAGGGAAGTTTGGCATTATTCAAACTCCATAAAGGATTGCCTAGTTTGGGGTGGGAAATACCCCGGATGTGTGTCACTGGTGCTGAACTGGGATAAATCTGCATTCCTGGTTAGTTCCTAGAAACATGCAGGGTGGCACTGTGCTGGCAGGTGCTCTGCCAGCCCCAGCCTGCCTGCCCACCCTCTGGTTTCTCTGAATTTGTCCACTCTGCAGCCGGGACCCTCTGGCTGCCTAATGCAACAGAAGCACTATTGTTCCACGGTTTGTGATCTGGATCCAGTTTGTGCCGCAGGGCTGTCAGTGCACTGACCCAGCACTAATGGTGGTGGGACCATGGCCCTGGGCAGACAGCAGCTCCGGTGCCGTGCTGGAGTTCATTCCTCGAGGAGGGAAGTGGTTAAGTAATTCTCTGCTCACTAAGGATGTTCGGGAATGTTGGCTGCCTGCTGCGCGCACGGAAGTTGGTCCAAGCAGGGCTGGCCAGGCGTGAGAGGCTGCCCCTGGAGCTCAGGGGCTCTGCCGAGGTTGGGTGGGGGGGCCCCTGCACTGCTGCAAGAGTGTCCTGATCGCTGCTGAAAGGTGCTGGGGGAGTGAGGCTATGGGTGCCCGAGGAAGTGGGGGATGTTCGGCAGCGTTGAAACGCTGGTGTTGGAGGGCAGAGCTGCTGGCAGATCTCCAGGCAGTGGAGCTGCCCCCGGACAGGCCGTCTCCCCTGGCAGACCCGGGCCACCCCACGTGTTCAGCTCTGGGGCAGACGAGGGGATTGTAAGCAGGCATGGGAAGTCAGAACAGCCTTCAGGGCGGTGCCTGGACGTGGGTTGAGATACCTCTCTTGTGCCTCATATCCCACTGAGGATCCCTCCCTCCCACTTTTACTTCGCTTGTCAAGGCCAGAGATCCTGTTACAGTTTGCCTCTTTGGATGTCTTCAGAACAGATAAGGTTTGCTTGGCAAGATCCCTTGATGTAGACACGCTGGCCAGTGCTAATGGCTCTTTGTCAGCTCATCTCCTGCCAGCTCTCCCAGCTCAGGAGGCGGTGGTGGTGCCTGACCACCAGCCCGCACAGCTGGAGCCTCGCCGGGCACAGCCTGGCCCCTCCTCCAGGCTTCCAGGTGCCTAGCGCGGCTATGGGGATCTGGTAGGGCGGTGCCCACAGCATCTCTTGTCCTGCTGAGGTGCCTGGCTGTCTCAGGGTGTCCCTGGGGGCGTGGGTTTTGGCATCGCTATGGCCTTTGTCTGCCCATGACCTTGGCTGGCGACGGGCGGCCAGAGCGTGGCCTTGGCATGGAGAGCACACAGCTCCTCTTCCTTCCTTCGGCCTCGGCTAATAAAAGGCACTATCCCTGCGTGACAGTGCGGTCTCTGTGGAACCCGGCCCTGGTGCACAGCCGTGCTCCCCGCAAGGCTCCAGGGCTGCCAGCTCAGCACACAACCCGGCCAGTCCAAAGGATCCCAGGCAGCACCGACCAGCACAGGGTGAGTGGGCCATGGTGGTGCTGCACACTACTGGGCGTGAACAGGATCCATCTGGCACGGGTACCCAGGTAGTGCAGTGCAGGGCTCCCGGTACTGCTGCTAGAGATGTGCCCTGAAGAGGCACAGATGGGCCCGTGCAGTGCAGGTTGAGTCCCAGCCAGGCTGCCTGTCTCAGCAGCCCCACGTGCTGCACGACCTGGCACAGCACCTTTGTGGGAATGCTGTGCCTTCTCCCGGCCAGCCTAGGCACCAGACACTGCTATGTCACACGTGGGCCACCACCAGCATGTACCTTCCTCTGCCTCACCTTGGCTAAAGCTCGGTGCAGGCAGGTCCCTCCCCTTGCCTGGCACGGCTGCCGGAGGAGGAGACAGGCACCGGCCGCCCTCCTCCAGGAACAGCAGCTGAGCCCAGCCCGAGCCCAGCCTGAGCCCAGCAGGCCTCCGACTCCGCAGCCCACCAGGGCCACCAGCCACCTGCCCAGCACCCTCGGCTCCCACTGGAACAGGTAGGTACCGCAGGGGAGACCCTGGGCACGGCACAGCTCTGGGGCATGGCACAGCCCTTGGCACACGGCACAGCCCCATGGCACGGGTTGGGTGCTGTCAACTGGCATTAGGCAGCACACAAGGAAGGTGTTGTGGGGTCACTTGGCAGTGACAGGCTGGGTACCCCCACCCCTGTCATGCGCTTCCTGGGGCTGACGTGTGCCGGACTTTGCCCAGGGAGCTGTGGCAGTGGGGAGGGACGGCAGCATCGTGGCTGTGCCCGGGTGAGCTCCTGGTGGAGCAGATGCCTTGCACGGCTCCACCCTGCAGCGTAGCCGTGCAGGTGCCTTCGCCATGGGACATCCCCAGGTGGGGCAAAGAATGGTGCAGTGACCCCTGTGTAGCTGTACCCGCGGGTTCCTGGAGCATCAGGCACACATCCCGCCATGCCGCCCCCCACGCCTCACTGCCAGGGGCAACAGGCACGTTCCTGCCGCGCCGTGCCGGGAGCCCAGGGAACGCGGTGCCTCTGGCTCGGCAGCCCACGAGGCGCCCTTTTGTTTGCCGGCGGGGCCCACCGTGCCGCCCGGGGGCTGGGGCGTGCCCGGGTTGCCGACGCCTGGCCGGCCTGGCCTCCGCGGGCGGGCGGGCGGCGGGGGCCTCCAGGCAGAAGGAATCGGCAGTGACATTCCCGTAGCCTGGAGACCGCCGTCCCTTTCAGCGGGCAGCCCATTTGAATAAGAATCGTACACGGGGAAGGGGGGCCACCAGCCGCCATCCCATCGCTGCCCTTGCCCCAGCTCATTTCTGCGCGCCCAGCCCAGGGGCAGCGGGTCCCACGCCACCCTCGCCCCTGGCCTTGGTCCCTCCGGAAGCCGCAGGACGCCAGGTACTGGGGATTCGCGGGGCTCGGGGACCCTCGTGTCAGCACGTGGCTCTGCACCACCTTGCCTATCGCCCTGGCATGGCTTCGAGCGGGGCGAGTGCCAGGACAGAGTCGCGACTCCCCCCGCCGCCCCGAGCCCCCCTGCCCTGGGCTGGCTCCGTGCGGGGGACAGGAGAGATGTGTTTGGGCAGAGCCGGGACCAGGCTTTGATCCAGCACTTGCGAGGCTGGGAGCGGGAAGTACCGGGAGAGAAGGAAACACAAAAGGCAGCTCCAACCTAAATTTAACAGTGGGACCCCGGCCAGAGTCAGGGATGCCCTTGCCCAGCCGGCTCCGGCGTTCCTGGCTCCCCTCCCAGGCTGGCCCTGGCCCGGTGCTGGTACCCCCCAGGGACACTAGTGACACTCAAAAGGATAGATCCATTCTGAGTCAGGCAGGATGGGGCATGGCACAGTTTGTGCCACTGCTGGGGGGCCATAGCATGGCTGTATGCCTGTGTGTGTGTGTGTGACAGTCTCCCAGAGCTACTCAGGTGGGCACTGGATGTCATCCCGGAGGACTTTCAGACCCAACTGCCCCTAGTGCCCCTGATTCCTCATGTTGTCCCCGGCAAGCACCGTCATGCCTGTGCGGGGGGATGCATCCTGGACTGCACGGTTGTGCTAGAGCCAGGAGAGGACAGGCACCAGCTGCCCTGCACCCCATGCCATACCCTGTGCCCTACGACAGTGCCATCTTCGTGTCCCACCAGGCAGATCCCGTGGTTGCCCATGGACCTCCTGGCGTTTGCTCTCCTCCTGGGTAAGCATTGACCTCGGGGGCACCCTGCATACCCACAGTGCTGGGAACTGTGGTGGTTCAGGGACCCCAGTCTGGGTGGAGGGTGCTGGGCAGCAGAGGTGGTGGCAATGGCGATGCTCCCTGCCTGGCAGTGGCCGTGGCCTGACTGCGACAAAATGCAGCGGGGAATCCAGGCTGCACTAAGCCCTGTTGGGATTAGCAAGAGCAAGTGCCTGACCTGGCTCCTGACTCCCCCCGGCACTTCTCAGCACCCTGGGGCTGCCCGGGCCCCCAGAAGCACAGGCAGCCCAGCCCCCCACTCATCCTGCTCCCTCCCTCTGGTCACGAGGCTGTGGCGCTGCTGCCAGCACCTTTCCGGATCATGGAGCTTCGTGCTGCATCAGTGGGTTGGGATGCAGGGATGGGACAGTCTGGGACGGCTGGGGGTGGGGTGGGTGCATGGGGGAGCAGGAGGTGCCCAGGTGCCCCAGCGCAGCCCCCAGCCCATGCCCTCATGCTCTCCATAGTGGGAGGACTGGTGGCAGGGGGCTGGCAGGAGCCTGACCTGAGCCACGGCTGCGTCCGTGGCAGCTGCTACCCAGCCACTGGGAACCTGCTGGTGGGGCGAGCCACCCGCCTGAGTGCCACCTCCACCTGTGGGCTGGATGGGCCCGAGGAGTACTGCATCGTCAGCCACCTCCAGGTGAGCCCACCCAGCCCCAGAATGGCTCAGACATAGACTCACAGAGCCAGGCACTGGTGCAGCCTCCAGTCACCCATCCCTGATGGTGCCACTCCCTGGCACAGGACTCAGAGAAGTGCTTCACCTGTGACTCACGTGACCCATCCCTGCCTGAGAGCCACCGTATCGAGAATGTCATCTACCTGAGCAGTCCCCATGACCAGCGGACCTGGTGGCAGTCAGAGAATGGTGAGGTCAGGGTGGCAGTGGGGTTGCCCCATGTGCATATGCTGTGGCGTTGTGTGGCCATGGAGGTCTTCCCCAGCCTCAGCCATCTGTTTCTCTCTGTCTCCTAGGTGTGGAGCACGTCAGTATCCGCCTGGACCTGGAGGGCGAGTTCCACTTCACCCACCTCATCATGAAGTTTAAAGTGCGTCCTGGCACACAGATGCCTGGAATGGGATGGAATGGGATGGGACAGGATGGATCTGGGGGGGCTGTGGGTGTGGCCCCCATCCCATCTGGGTGTCCTGCAGACCTTCCGCCCCGCGGCCATGCTGGTGGAGCGCTCAGCTGACTTTGGGCACACCTGGAAGGTGTACCGCTACTTTGCCTACAACTGCTCCAAGCTCTTCCCTGGAATACCCAACCACCCCTCGGGGCTCGTGGATGAGGTGCTGTGCGACCAGCGGTACTCCGAGATCGAGCCCTCCAGCCATGGGGAGGTGCGTGGGGATAGGGTAGTGCAGAGCAGGGCCAGGGGTCTGGGTGGAATGGGATCACCCATTCCTTCCTTCTCACAGGTTATCTTCAAGGTGCTGGACCCCTCCATCCCTGTAGCAGATCCCTACAGCCCAGACATCCAGAGTATGTGGCCAGGGGTGTCAGGGATGCGGGGCGGGCAGGCGTCAGGGCATGTACTGACAGTGACATGCCCCCAGACCTGCTTCGTGTCACCAACCTGCGGGTGAACCTCACCAAGCTGCACACGCTGGGGGACAACCTGCTGGACTCACGGCAGGAGGTGCTGCAAAAGTACTACTATGCTGTGGATGAACTGGTGCTGCGCGGGAGCTGCTTCTGCCATGGCCATGCCGCCCACTGTGCCCCAGCACCGGGTGCCCCGACACCCTCTGTTCCTGGCATGGTGAGGCGCACGCACCCAGCAGCATGGCATGGTGCCCTATGGGAGCCGGCAGCCCCACTGAGCTGGGTGCTCCCTCCAGATCCACGGCCGCTGTGTCTGCGAGCACCACACGCAGGGGCTGAACTGCGAGCGCTGCGAGGACTTCTACCATGACCTGCCCTGGCGCCCGGCCGAGGGCTCCAGCACCAACGCCTGTCGCCGTGAGTGCCAGGGCTGTCAGGCTGTGCTGTGCCAGGTGTTTTGGGGTGCTGCAGGCTGTACTTTGGAGAGGTTTGGGGTTGTGGTGCTGCATATCAGAGTAAGGAGAGCCCAGGCAGGGGAGGTTTGGCACTGGGGGTGCTGCCTGCCAGGTGTGAGCTGTGGTGTTGCATGCCGTGCCGTGGTGCTGTCCCTGCAGGCTGTGACTGCAACGAGCACTCACGGCGGTGCCACTTTGACATGGCCGTGTTCCTGGCCACGGGGAACACCAGTGGGGCTGTGTGTGATGGCTGCCAGCACAACACCATGGGCCGCCACTGCCACCTCTGCAAGCCCTTCTACTACCGGCACCCTCGCTCTGACATCCGGTCCCCCACTGCCTGTGCCCGTGAGTGCCCGGGGACCCCAGCCCCACAGCTTGTCACAGCCCTATGGCTCCCAGTGCCACCTGTCCCAGCCTCACAGCTCCTGGTGCCAGCAGCCAGAACTTCTCATGATCCTCTTTCTTGGCAGCGTGCGATTGTGACCCGGCAGGCTCGCTGGATGGAGGTGCCTGCGATGGGCACACGGACGTGGCGCTGGGCATGATTGCGGGGCAGTGCCGCTGCAAGGAGAATGTGGCTGGTCCCCGCTGTGACCGCTGCCGGCACGGTGCCTATGGCCTCAGCCATGGCGACCCACAGGGCTGCCAGCGTGAGCTGGGAGCCAGGGATGGCATGGGAGAAGGGGAGGGGTAGGGATGAAGGGATGAAGTTGGAGGGATGGGTAATGAAGGGATGATGATGGAGCAATGGGGACGGGATGGATAAGGATGGAGGGATGAAAGTAGAGGTATGGTGATGGAGGGATGAAGATGGAAAGATCTGGGATAGAGGGATGGAGATGGAAGGATGTAGGATAGAGGGATGTGGCATAGTTGTATGAGAATGGATGGAGGGATGGGGATGAAAGGGATGAAGATGGATGGATATGGGATGGGGAAGGAGGGCCATGAAGCATGTGGGCTGTCATCCCACTGGCACCCCCTCACATGTGCGTATGTGGGGGCAGCATGCAGGTGTGACCCACGGGGTACGGTGGCGGGCAGCTCCCCATGTGACCCCATCAGTGGGGACTGCTACTGCAAACGCTTCGTGGCTGGGCGCTCCTGCAGCCAGTGTGTGGTGAGTGCCCCAGCCTGCCCCACACCATGCCTGTGGGCCTGACTGACCCCAACCCCATGGCAATCCCAGGGCTGGGTTGGCCCCACACCTGCCCTACATGTCCCCTCCTCATTGCAGCCCGAGTTCTGGGGTCTGAGCTACGACTTGGGGGGCTGCCGGCCCTGTGCCTGCGACTTCGGGGGAGCCTACAACAACCGGTGGGTCCCAGCACAGCACCTGGAGGGGCAGAGCTGGGGGCGAGAGTGGGGACAGGGCTGGGGGTCACACATGGTGGGGAAGGAGGGATGGAGACAAGGCTGGGGAGATATGGGGCCAAGGTGGAGGCAGAAAGAGAGGGATCTATATCCCCAGAGATGGAAGGATAGGGACAGAGATGGAAGTAGGGAAGGATGAAGACGCAGACAGAAGGACAGATGAAGGGACAGGATGGTCACCCACAGGTGCTCCATGGAGGATGGGGCATGTCCCTGCCGTCCCCACATCATGGGGCGGCAGTGTGACCAGGTACAACCCGGCTTCTTCTGTGCCCCCCTCGACTACTACACCTATGAGGCCGAGCAGGCCACTGGCCATGGCCACAGCCATCCCCAGCTCCCGGTGAGTCTCCTTGGGGATCCCTGTGCTTGTGTATGGCTGTCACTGTGCACCATGCTCCATGCATAGCTGCCACTGTGCTCTATGCATGGCTGTCACCCTGTCCTGCATGTGGCTGTCACCATGCCCTGTGCATGGCTGTTCTTGTGCACGGCTCTCCATGTGCATGGCCACTGTCCCCTGACCCCGTCCCTGCAGGGTGCCATTCGGGTAGAGGTGCCCCAGGACTGCCTGGAGTATGACACCAGGGAGCCAGTGGCGCGGAAGGGACGCTCACGGCATCAGCGCAGATCCCCCCATGCTTCCCAGCCCCCTGTCCCCTCGCGCCGCAGCCGCCAGCAGCCCCCCAAGGTGAGCCCTGGGGCGGTGGGAGAGGGCACAGTGAAGCACTGCAAAGCACAAGTGGCTAGAGGGCAGAGCCAGGGCCAAACTGTGCCGGTGCCCTGCCCAGCTGGATGTGGAGACAGTGGTGCGGGATAATGCCGGGCGCATGGTGACGTGGACGGGCTTGGGGTTCGCCCGGGTGCGGGATGGGGCTGGCCTGACCTTCCACGTGGACAACGTGCCCTACCCCATGGACTACGAGCTGCTGCTGCGCTATGAGCCCGAGGTGAGCATGACCACAACCATGGCCATGGCATGTATGGCACAGCACAGCTCTGACACTACCTTGCCTGTTGCCACAGTCAGCCGAGGACTGGGAGGCCGTGGTCAGTGTCAGCTCCCGGGTGCTGCCCACCAGCTCTCGCTGTGGTAACCTGCTGCCCTCCGAGCAGATGTACCGCGAGAGTCTGCCCCACAGCCAGAGGTGCAGTGGGATGGGCTGGGGTGGGCTGGAGACGGGGATAAGGAAGGTGGTTGGGTCCTGCTGCTATCCTTTTGCTGTTTCTGTGGCCCTGCTGTGCCCATGCTGCAACACTTTACCCTGTACAGGTACGTGCTGCTGTCCCGGCCCTTCTGCTTTGAGCCCAGCACCCCTTACGAGGTGACCATGCGGCTTCAGCGGGCCAGTGTCACCCAGCGCCACCCTGGTGCCTTCATCCTCATCGACTCGGTGAGGGGGGTCCCACTGTATCTTGTGCCTGGGGCTTGGCAGGGGTGGGACGGGGAAGTGACCCCCTCTAGGGATGTACGTGGTGTGGGGATGGGGATGGGATGAAGGTGGGGATGAGATGAGGATGGGGATGGGAATGGGATGGAGATGGGAATGGGGAAGCAGATATCAATGAGACTGGGGACTTAGAGTTGGGGTCAGCATAGGGATGTCAGCATGGAAGGGAATAAGGAAGCTTCTGGGGATGGAAATTTGTATGGGAATATCAGTGGGGTTGGGGATGTCAGTGGAGCTGGGGCAGTTGATGAAGCTGGGGTAGTTGACCCCAGCAGCATTGGGACTGTCCTGGAGCACATGGATCCAGCCTAGTGGTAGGTCCCACAGTGGAGGCTGGCTATTTGCCCCAGCCCCATCTCCTCTTCTCTTCCCACAGTTGGTTCTCCTGCCACGGGTGTCAGAGTTGCCAGGCTTCCATGGGGCAGAGGCAGCAGTGCGCCAGGAGGAGCTGGAGCGGTACCAGTGCCTGGAGGTGTTTCGCATGGCCCCCCCTCATCCCCTGGCCCAGGCCTGTGCCCGCCTGGTCTGCAGCGTCTCAGCCCTGATGCACGGCGGGGGACTGCGTGAGTGGGGAACCTGCAGGGATGGGACCGAGTGGGCAAGGGTGGAGCTGTGCCCAGGACAGTGGGTCAGGATATGCCCATGCCCCTGGCATGGTGGGCAGGAGAGCAGTGGCATGGTGTGGGCAGGTGGGGGCAGGTGCAGACAAGGCAGCCCTGGCCCCATGCTGGTCCTGCTCCTGCAGCTTGCCAGTGCGACCCGCAGGGCTCCCGCAGCAGCGAGTGCCAGGTACAGGGCGGGCAGTGTGAGTGCAAGCCCCACGTCATCGGCCGACGCTGCGACCGCTGTGCCCCAGGCAGCTATGGCTTTGGGCCCCTGGGATGCAGCCGTGAGTAGTGGGATCTTCATCTGCCAGGAATTGCTGTCTCTCCTGTCTGTCTGTCCAGCCATCACCGCCCTCTTCACTGCCCTGTTCACTTGTCTGTCTGTCCATCTGTGTGTGCATGTGTCCATCTCAGCCCTGCTGTCCTGCAGCCCATGGGTTCAGTTATCCATCCATCCATCTATCCATCCATCTATCCATCCATCTATTCATCCATCCATCCATCCATCCATCCATCCATCCATCCATCCATCCACCCATCCATCCACATGAGCTCCCTGTGAGCACTGTGCTCTCCTGCACTCACTCATCTGTCTGTCCACCCATGTTCTTGTGTCCACATGAGCCCTTCTGTGCCACAGCCCATGGAGTGAGCATGTCCTGGGTGTTGGTCCCCTGCCTGTCTGCCTGTCTGTTCATCCCTGTGTTCCTGCATCCATGTGCCTGACTTGACTTGTGCTGCCCTGCAGCCTGCATCTGCTCCCCAGAGGGCTCGGTGTCCCAGCTGTGTGATGAGGTGAGCGGGCAGTGCCAGTGCCAGCCTGGTACCGTGGGCCGGCAGTGTGACCAGTGCCAGCCCGGCCACTGGGGCTTCCCTGCCTGCCGGCCCTGCCAGTGCAATGGGCATGCTGAGGAGTGTGACCCCCGGACAGGCACCTGCCTGCGCTGCCGTGACCATACAGGTGGACGGCATTGTGAGAGGTGAGCCAGGTCCAAGAGGACGGGATCGCAGGGCATGGTGTGGCATGGCATTGTGTGAGGTAGTGTGGCGTGGTGTGGCATAGGATGGGATAGATGCTATGGGGTAGGACAGGATGCAATATGATGGTATGAGATATGTTGGAATGGTGGGATGGGTTGAGATGGGGTGGCATGGATATGATGGGATGGGGTAGAATAGGATGGGATCGCATGGTGTGGGATGGGATAGATATGATGGGATGGGATGGGATGGGATGGGATGGGATGGGATGGGATGGGATGGATACAATTGGTTAGGACAGGGTGAGATATGATGGTATGGGATACGATGAAATGAGATGGGATGGTATCTGATGGATGGGAAGGACCCACTGGGTCCCCCTTTATCCTTTCAGGTGCCAGGATGGTTACTATGGGAACCCTGTGCTGGGCTCGGGGCAGCAGTGCCGCCCCTGCCCCTGCCCTGGCTACCCTGGCACACGGCATTACCACGGGAGTGCCTGCCATGCGGACGATGAGACGCACCACATAGTCTGCCTCTGTGCCCCTGGATATGCGGGTGAGGGCCAGAGCAGGCACAGTGCAGCAGGGACCCCCTGCGCTGGGGCTGTGGGACCCTAGCACCTACAGCTCCCCTTCTCTGCAGGTCCCCGCTGTGACCGCTGCTCTCCTGGTTACTTTGGGGCTCCGGAGATGGAGAGTGGGGAGTGCCGGCCCTGCCAGTGCAACAACAACATTGACGCCAGCGACCCCAAGGGCTGCGACCCCCGCACGGGACAGTGCCTGCACTGCCTGTACCACACTGCTGGGCCACGCTGTGCCCAGTGTCAGCCTGGCTACTACGGCAATGCCCTGCAGCGCAGCTGCCGGCGTGAGCGGGGCAGGGAGCTCTGTGGGGCTGGGGCTGCACAGGGGTTTGGGATGGCAGGGTTGAAGTGATGCAAGGGCTCAAGGCAGGGATGAGGTATGGAGCTGTGGTTGGGTGTGGGGTGATTTGGGTTGGGTCAGGGAGAATTTTGGGGTGTTGTGGGGCTAGGGTTCAGGGCCAGGAGGGGCTTGGGGCTGTTAGAAGGGGCATGGGGCTGTGCCTGGGTTGGGCTGGGCAGGGGACAGAGATTAGGGTTGGTGGGGGTGTTGGGATCAGGGCTGTTGGGGCTGTGCAGGGCTTTGAGGCCAGGGAGACTGGGGAGCACTGGGGTCAGGCAGATTTGGGGTGCTGGGGCCAGCAGCACACTGCCTGGGCAGTGGGTATGGGCTGAGCCCCACATGGCCACCCATGCTCCTGCAGGCTGTGGCTGTGACCCACGGGGCACACTGGCCTCCCACTGCACCAATGGCACCTGCGATTGTGACCGTGGCACAGGAGCCTGTGCCTGCCGGCCCAACGTCGTGGGCAAGAGCTGTGATCGCTGTGCACCCCACTTCTGGAACCTGGGGGGCCCAAGGGGCTGTGAGCCCTGTGGCTGCCACCCCACACATGCCCTACACCCTGCCTGTGACACAGTGAGTTCCCTGGCACCCTGGTATGGCTCCACTGCCCTCCTGGGGCCCAGTGAGCTGCACAGTGAGCATGGCACTGTTGCTGCAGGTGACAGGGCAGTGCCAGTGCCGGACTGGCTTCGGGGGTCGTGTCTGTTCCCAGTGCCAGGAGCACCACTGGGGAGACCCTGAGCAGGAGTGCCGAGGTGGGAGCACATCCCAGGGACTGGGGAAGCAGGGGCTCTGGAGATATGGCCTGTGGGGGGACTCTGGGTGCATGGTGAGACAGGAAATGGGGGCCCTAGGGACATGGTGGGAGATTCTAAACATGGGTCACTAAGGAAACAGTGGGACACTGGGGACACAAGAGATTCAGGAGATCTTGGGAACGTGGTGGGACACTGCGGGCATGGCAGACGCTGGGGAGACAGTGGGATGCTGGGGACATGATGGAACATTTAGGACATGGTGTGTCTCTGGGGACATGCAGGACTCAGGGGACCCAGATTACTTGGTGGAACTGTGGGGACAATAGGAGATGCTGGGGTTAGATTGGATTCTGGAAACACAGGGGAGTATGGTGGGATGCTGGAACATGATGGCAGTCTGGGGGCATGGGGCTCCATGGGAAGGCTGGGACACACCGCTAACTGTCTCTGCAGCCTGTGAGTGTGAGCCGCTGGGTGCTGAGAGCCCACAGTGCGAGCAGGACAACGGGCAGTGCCGGTGCCGGCTGGGATTCGGGGGGCTGCGCTGTGACCGCTGCCAGCGGGGCTACCAGGAGCCCTTCCCCCACTGCTCGCCCTGCCACCCTTGCTTTGGGCACTGGGACCTGGCCCTGGGCAGCCTGCGGGACAGGCTGCAGCGCGTTAGGGCACAGGTGCAGGCACTGAGGGAAGGGGATTCCACGCTCCCACTCAGTCCCCGTCGCCTGCGGGAGCTGGAGGAGGCTCTAGGGCATGTGGAACGGCTACTGGAAGAGGGGAACAGCTCTGGTGGTCCCCTCCTTGATGGACTGCCCAGGCAGCTGAGTGGCACCAGGCAAGTGTGCATGTAGGGCTGGGGTGGAGGGACCCCTCTTGTCCCCCCAAAAGTTTGAAGCCCCCCTCCCTACCCAAAGGATGGAGCTGGACAACTTCTGGAAGCACCTCCAAGAGTTGGAGCAACATCTAGACCAGCTGGTGCAAGCAGATATGCAGCACCATGACCGGCTAGCTGTGCTGAGCCGCGAGCTGGGAGGTCTGAACCAAACCACCTCCCACCTTCAAGTCCTCCTTGGCACTGTAGCAGCAGCTGGATTCAGCGGTAAGAGCAACCAGCAAGGTTTGGCTTTGGTGGCAGCCATCCTGGCCAAACCCTGACACCTGCACCTGCAGAATCTTATCGCAGCATCCTGGCATCGATGGAGGCCTCGCGGCAGGCGGAGGTGGTGGCCAATGGCACAGCTGGCGAGTTAAGTAGGGCGCAGATGACGCAGCGGGCGACTGAGCGGGCACTGCGGCAGCAGGGCAATACTTTCCGCCGTGGCACAGCCGCAGCCCGGAAATCCTTGCGGGAGGCACAAAAACGGGTGATGGGACTCAGCATTGCCAGGATCAATGAGAAGGTGAGAGCAGGACTGGCAGAAGTGGCACAGGGGTCACCCCCCATGTAGTGTTGAGCTGTCATTTCCACCATTGGCATCATCACAGATTTGTGGGGCACCCGGAGACCGGAGCTGCAAGCATGCATCTTGCGGAGGAGCCTTGTGCCGAGACAGTGCGGGGACAAGGCATTGCGGTGGCATTGGGTGTGCAGGGGCACTGCCTATCTCAGCTCGAGCCCTGAGCAGTGCCCATAATGCTTCACAGCAGTTGGAGGTGGTATTACGGCAGCTGGGTGTTGTGGCACAGAAGGTAGGGGTGGTTGCTCCATGGCACTTTCTGGGGTCCCCTTGTGTCACCTTTGCATGTCCTGTTTTACCCTTTCCATGCCACTTTGCATGACCCTCTTCTATGTCCTGTTTATTTCCTTTCCATGCCCCCAAGCATTTCAGCTCTGTATGTCTCTCTTATGCCCATTCAGAGATGCCCCTTGTGCAGCCCGCTTACGTGTCCCCTTGGGCCGCTGCTGTACCCTCTGTCCCCTTGCACCCTCCTTGCATGTTCCTTTGCAGGCTCCCATCTTGTCCCCTCGTACCCCCTGCTCACCCCGAATGCCCCCTCTCGGGGCTGCCCTGTGCCCCCTGCTCAGCCAGGTGCCCCTCAGATGCAGGAGGTGCAGGAGCTGGCGCGGGGGGCACGCAGCTGGGCAGAGGAGGCTCTGGGGCGCTCTCAGGCTGCCCGCAGCCGTGCAGAGAAGTCGACGGCCCAGCTGCGGGACTTCATCCGCCGAATCAAGGCCTTCCTGGCAGGTAGTGCCAGCACTGGGTGGGCACATGGGCATGGCAGGACTCAGCGAGTCCACCCTGAGCCCACCCTGTTCCCACAGAGGAGGGAGCTGACCCGGGCAGCATCGAGCTGGTGGCCCGGCAAGTGCTGAATATCTCCCTGCCCAGCAGCCCCGGACAGATCCAGGACCTGCTGTGGGAGATGCGGGAGAGCATCAGCCAGCTAGAGGGGGTGGACGCAGTTCTCAACAGCACAGCAGAGGGACTGGCTGTGGCACGGGATCTGCTGGCACAGGGACAGGAGGCCAGGCAAGTGGTGGGGGTATGCTGGGGCAGGCAGGGGATAGGGTCAGTTCCCCTGCACTGGGCAGGGGCTGAAGCTGGCTGTGCTGCTGCAGGGAGCGAGCAGAAGGCATAAGGGATGAGCTGGCTGGGACACAGCAGGCGCTGGAGGTGGCGCGGACACAGGCGATGACAGCAGGGAGCACCCTGCAGAGTGCCAGGGATGCCATCCAGGTGGCTGAGAACAGAGCCAGGGAGGTGAGGGGCATGAGCTGGGGGAGTGGAACTGGTACCGCTGGGAGTAATGGGATCAGTGCTGTGGAGAGCAAGACTGATGCCTTGGGCACATTATGGGTAGGGAGGCTAGTGCTGTGGAAATGTGTCTGGCATTGGGTAGGTGCCAGGGCAGTGGGGCTGGCACCATGGGCATGGTGATTGCTGTGCCTGCTGCAGCAGGTGTCCATACCTGCCAGGCGGAGCGCAGGCTGCAGGTGCTGGACAGGAAGGAGTCACAGGCACAGAGGCGGCTGAAGGAACTGGCACAGCGCATCACCGCCCTGCAGGAGCGCAGCCAGGATGCTCACCACATGGCCCAGCAAGCTAAGGACGGGGCACAGCGTGCCACCACCACCTCGGGGATGCTTAGCCAGGTGAGCTGTGTCCCTGCCTGGTTATGCGTGGCACCAAGCAGGTACTGGGCGTGCTCAGCCTCACCATGACCTTGCTGCTGCCAGGACCTGGCACAGGTAACACAGCGTTATGTGGTGCTGAAGAACCGGGTGGGCATGCTGGACACGGTGTCTGGTGGGGCCCTGCAGCGTGTGTCACAGCTGATGGCAGAGGCCCAAGACCTCTTGGATAAGGCCAGCAACAGCAAGAGGAAGCTGGAAGGTGAGGGGGAGCACATAGTGGGGTACATTTCCTGCCACCTTCCCATACATCCCCTGTGTCCCCTGGGCCTGTCCTACTGGCTGTCCTGAGGGTGATACAGGACACGGTGGGAGGCTGCACTGTGACCATGTTGCCCATTCTGCAGACCTGGAGCAGCGCTTTGGGGCCAATGAACGGGCGATGGCGGCAAAGGTAACACGACTGCAGGCTTTGGAGCAGCAGGTCACCGGGCTGTTGCAGGAGATCCGGGAGAGGGCCAACGCTTACGCCACCTGCTAGAGACCACAGGCTAGGCCAGGGGCCGTAGTCCTGCCCTGCCACCCCGAAGGTCCCTGAGCCCGGGGGTCCCGTCCACGCTACAGGTGCCTTTAGTGCGGGCGCGCCTGCAAATAAAGCCCTAAACTGTGTGTGCCTGTGTCCGATGCCTTCTGCCTAGCCGGCTCCTGCCTCCTCCCGCCTCTCTCGGCCGGCCCGCTCCCCCGCTCCAGCCGGGATCCGCCCCGCGCTTTCCGCGCAGCCCCAAGCGCTGCGCCTGCCGCCCAGTTCGGAGGGGCCGGGAGGGACCGGGAAGGGGACGGGGAAGGGACTGGGAGAGAGAACGAGGAGAACCGGTGGTTCAGGACGGGACGGGACGGGACTGGCGGGCACCTGCCGAGCGCCCCCTTTGCGCGCCCTCTGCGCCCCTTTCCGTCGCGTCTCGCCCCGTCGCGCCCCGCGATGCGGAGCCCGGCGAAGCGGAGCCCCGCCGCCCTCCTGCTGCTGCCGCTGCTGGCCGGTGAGTCCGCACCCCCCGCCGCAGCGGGGCCGGTGGGCACCAGGGTCCGGCTCGGCCCCGCCGCCCTGTTTCCGGGCGGTCGCGGAAGGGGCCCCGGGCGCGGCAGGGGGAGTCCCGGCCCCGGCCCCCCCAGCCCCGCAGCGCCCTCAGACACCTGCCGCTCCGCAGGGTTCGGGGTGGCCCTGGCCCCCGATTCCCCCCAGGGCTGTGCCCGCGGCAGCTGCTACCCGGCCACCGGGGACTTGCTGGTGGGGCGGGCAGCCCGCTTAAGTGCCACCTCCACCTGCGGGCTGCGCCGGCCCCAGCCCTACTGCATCGTCAGCCACCTCCAGGTGAGTGGGACGGGGCCTGGGGGGCCCGGACGAGGATGAGGGGCACGGGGCAGGGGACGCACATCGTTGAGCCTCCCAACTCGCAGGAGGAGAAAAAGTGCTTCATCTGCGACTCGCGGCGGCCCTACGATGCCCGCACCAACACCAACAGCCACCGCATCGAGAATGTGGTCACCAGCTTTGCCCCCCGCCCCAAGAAAGCCTGGTGGCAGTCGGAGAACGGTGAGTAGTGGATGGGGGTTGTGGGGCATCCTGTCCTGTCCCGGGGGGCTCTTCTTCCCTTCCTCCCACACTGAGGAAGTATGACTCAGTCTGTGGCCGCGGCCGCGCCCCTGGACCACTGCCGGGTGGGGGGGACGAGCCCCCGGGACCTGTGAGTGGTGCTTCCACTTGTCACACTTGTCATCCTCAGGTGTGGAGCACGTCAGCATCCAGCTGGACCTGGAGGCCGAGTTCCACTTCACCCACCTCATCATGACCTTCAAGGTGGGTCCGAGCATGTGGCTACCCAGGCTGGGACAGGACAGGATGGAACATGCCCTCAGAGACTGTGGGGCTGGCCCTTGTCCCACTTGGGTGTCTCGCAGACCTTCCGCCCTGCGGCCATGCTGGTGGAGCGCTCAGCTGACTTTGGGCACACCTGGAAAGTGTATCGCTACTTCGCCTACGACTGTGCTGCCTCTTTTCCCCATGTCCCCCATGGGCCCCCACGCCGCATTGATGATGTCGTCTGTGAGTCCCGCTACTCTGACATCGAGCCCTCCACTGAGGGGGAGGTGAGGCCCTAGTAGTGTCCCAGGAGAGTCAGAGGATCCCCTGCACTGCTCTCATCACCTCGCTGTCCCTCCCAGGTCATCTACCGGGTGCTGGACCCTGCCATCCCCATCCGGGACCCCTACAGCCCTGCCATCCAAAGTGAGTTGCCAGCTATCTGGGCTCCTGCTTGGCTGCTCTATTTTGGGCGTAGCTATTTTGGCTGCTCTCTCCCTGCTCTGGGCCCTACACTGGGGTCAGGACCTGATCCAGCCTGCGGGGTCTTGGGCCCCTCTGCACCCTGCTCTGTGAGAGCAGCTAAAGGTCAGGCTGCATTGGGTTAAATGGAGGAGGATGGCTGTGCCATGGCTGAGCCCAACACCAGCTGTGGTTCAAGATGGGGAGTCAGGCTGGGCACAGGACACAGTGGGTTAATCACCCAAGGCTAAATTTAGACTTGGGAGCAGGAGGGGAGGAATCTGCAGGGCAGGATTGCTGGGAAACTGCAGTTCTGGGGAAGCCATCCTGTCTTCCCAGGGCCCCCAGGCTGCGCCCACCAGGCACAGCCATTTCCTGGGCACAGCCCCCAATGGTGAGTGCCCGAGACACATAAAAGTGCTGTGCCAAGGATGTTGTTCTGCACTGGTGGGGTCCCAGCCTGCCTCTGCTGTGGGAGTGCAGAGCCCAGCCCACACACAGCCAGACTGTGCACAGCTACGTGTGTGGGAGCTGAACCCCCACAGCTACGTACAGCCCAGCCTGGCCATGTGCAACCACGTGCCTGTGAGCCAAACCATGCACAGCCCTGGGACAATACTGTGTGTTATAGAAAACCATAACAGCCCAGCCTGATATCGTGCAGCCTTGCATGGATGGTCCATGCTGTGCACAGCCCTTCTCAGCCATGCCCAGCTCCTCTGAACCACCCACAGCCTTCTGTGCCATGCACAGCCCAGCCCAGCTGTGCCCGGCAGAGGTGAGCTATGCATAGAGGTGCCCAGCCACTCTGTGCCAGCATAAGTGTCTCCCTGCCCTAGACCTGTTGCGCGTCACCAACCTGCGTGTGAACCTCACGAAGCTGCACACTCTGGGGGACAACCTGCTGGACTCACGGCGGGAGATCCGGGAGAAGTACTACTACGCGCTCTATGAGCTGGTGATGCGCGGGAACTGCTTCTGCTACGGGCACGCTTCTGAGTGCGCCCCGCTCAGTGGGGCCCCCGCGACCACCGATGGCATGGTAGGGCAAGTGAGGCCTGTGTGCCCTGCTGGAGCTGGGTAGCTGTGCTGCCTGGTCGCACAGCCCCTCACTGTGGCATCCTGGCAGGTGCACGGGCGCTGTGTCTGCAAACACCACACACAGGGGTTGAACTGCGAGCGCTGTGAGGATTTCTACCAAGACCTACCCTGGCGCCCGGCCGAGGGCTCCAGCACCAACGCCTGTCGCCGTGAGTGCCCCTGCTGGCACCTGCTCCTGGCACAGTGATCCCAGTGCCAGAGCCATCAGGCTGTGCTGTGCCAGGGGTTTGGGGGTGCTGCATAGTGGGATGTGGTTTGGTGGTGACTGGAATCATGCAGACTGGCTGGGGATGTTTGGGGTGCTGCAGGTTGTACTTTGGGGAGGTTTGGGGTTGTGGTGCTGCATATCAGAGTAAGGAGAGCCCAGGCAGGGGAGGTTTGGCACTGGGGGTGCTGCCTGCCAGGTGTGAGCTGTGGTGTTGCATGCCGTGCCGTGGTGCTGTCCCTGCAGGCTGTGACTGCAACGAGCACTCACGGCGGTGCCACTTTGACATGGCCGTGTTCCTGGCCACGGGGAACACCAGTGGGGCTGTGTGTGATGGCTGCCAGCACAACACCATGGGCCGTCGCTGTCACCTGTGCAAGCCTTTCTACTACAAGGACCCCACCAAGGACCTGCGGGACCCCACGGTGTGCCGAGGTCAGTGTGGGACAGGCTGTGCAGGGTGTGCTTTGGTGGTCACAGTGCTGACCCCATCTGTGTCCCCAGCCTGCGACTGCGACCCCGAGGGTTCTCTGGATGGTGGGCTGTGCGACAGTGCTGATGACCCAGCCAGGGGCCTGATTGCAGGGCAGTGCCGCTGCAAGGAGCATGTGGCTGGTCCCCGCTGTGACCGCTGCAAACCCGGCTTCTTTGGCCTCAACACCAACAACCCGCAGGGCTGCCGGAGTAGGTACCAGGGTGGCACCCACTGGGGTCAGGCATGTGGTTTGGCATTGCTGGAAACTGCTGGCTCTCCATGCAGGGTGCCAATGTGACCCCCGTGGCACGGTGGCCGATGGCAGCCAATGTGACCCTGTCAGTGGGGAGTGCTTCTGCAAGCGGCTGGTGATGGGGCGCAGCTGCAACCAGTGCCTGGTGAGTGGGGCTGTGCCATGGCCCACGCACAGTGCTCAGGACTATGATACGGAGATGGCTGCTCTCTAACACCCTTGCCCTCTGCAGCCCGAGCACTGGGGACTGAGCCATGACCTCCCGGGCTGCCGGCCGTGTGACTGTGATGTGGGAGGTGCTCGCAACAACCTGTGAGTCTTTATGGGGATGCAGAAGGTAAGGGGCACCCCTCCTGGCATCAGGGCTGATGGTGCTGCTGGGGTACCAGGTGTGCCATGGGGACAGGGCAGTGCCAGTGCCGCAGCCATGTGATAGGACGACGATGTGAACAGGTGGAGACCGGTTTCTACCGCATCAACCTGGATCATTACACCTATGAGGCGGAGGATGCACGGCTGCATCAGGTAAGGAATGAAGGTGTCCCTCCTGGGAAGGACATCAGGCAGAGCAGGGCAGTGGGTGCCCCTTTGCAGGGTCCCCAAACCAGCAGGCGGTGGTCTGCCTCCCTACTCAGGGCAGAGCAGTGCCTGCTGGCCAAGATGATTTTTAGTGTCCCATTTCACAACATCTGCTTGCACCAGGGCTCAGTGGTGGAGCGTGAGCCGCCCCCAGACCGTCCAGCTTCCTGGACAGGGACAGGCTTTGCCCGTATGTTGGAAGGCAGCTGGGTGGAGTTTCACGTGAGTGACGTGCCTTTCTCCATTGAGTATGATGTGGTCATCCGCTATGAGCCCCAGGTGAGCACCGGATGGTGAAGTGTGATATATTGCCAGATTGGGAGGTAGTGGTGAAGAGTTGCAGATGGTGAAGCTTTTTGACACTGCCCTTTCTCGGCTGCTAGCACCCAGAGGCCTGGCAGGAGGTGAGGCTGAAGGTGCTGCGCCCCAGCCCTGTCTCTGCCAGCAGCCCTTGTGGAAACACCATTCCTGCTGATGACCAGCTCTCCACCAGTCTCCCCTCTGGTGCCAGGTAAGCACATCAGTAGGGTTGAGCTGTGCTGTGGCTCAATGGAGGCACGTGGCTGCCCTTGTTCTGTTTTTCCCTCATCCAGGTATGTGGTACTGTCCCAGCCCATCTGTCTGGAGCTGGGTATCTCCTACACGCTCCGCCTGGAGCTGGGCTGTGCTGCTGCTCGGCAGGATCCCACTGCCAGTGTGCTCATCGATTCGGTGAGGGGCAGACGGGCAGTGGGATGGGGGACAGCAACCTTTAAGGGGGATAGGATGCAGCCATAGGGAACACAGGGAGAGAGGGACATGACATCCCACTGACTTTGCCTTGCAGCTGGTGCTCCTGCCCCGTTCTTCCTCACTGGAGATGTTCATTGCGGGTGACCCCAGCTCCATGGAGCGCCGGGAGACCTTCGAGCGGTACCACTGTGCCCAGCCCTTCCACGCTGCAGGGCCCTCGCCCGTGGCTGAGCCTTGCTCCAGCCTCCTGCACAGCCTCTCGGCCATCCTGCATGATGGGGCGCTGTGTGAGTACAGCCCCACATCCTGTCCTGCACCCTGTCCCACAGCAGCTGACACTGACCCTGCTCTCTGCCCGCAGCCTGCCTCTGTGATCCCCAGGGCTCGCTCAGTGCTGAATGCCACCCCCAGGGTGGGCAGTGCCAGTGCAAACCCAATGTCATGGGACGGCGCTGTCACCGGTGTTCTCCAGGAACCTTTGGCTTTGGGCCCAGCGGGTGCCGACGTGAGTGCCAGTGGGAGAGGAGCCTGGGCATCCCAGGGCTGGGGCATGGGGAAGGGATGCTCTGTACAGCTTGGGGACAGACGCTGTGGGTGCTGTGCTTTCCAGCATGCCAGTGCAGCCGTGAGGGTTCAGTGAGCACCATCTGTGACAGCACCACAGGGCAATGCCCCTGCCGTGAGGGCACTCATGGCCCACGTTGTGACCGCTGCCAGCCTGGCCACTGGGGCTTCCCTATCTGCCGGCCCTGCCAGTGCAACGGGCATGCTGAGAACTGTGACCCTCGAACAGGCACCTGCCTGCGCTGTCGTGACCACACGGATGGTGAAAGGTGCCAGAGGTAGGTGGGGTACATGCCCAGACTGGGGCAAGGTGCTGCCAGCAGCCCTGGCTGCTGCTGACTCCTGCCTGCAGGTGTGCAGCCGGACACTTTGGGAACCCAGCGCTGGGCTCTGGGCAGCATTGCCGGCCCTGTCCCTGTCCTGAGGGGCCCAGCACCCCCCGCCACTTTGCTGCCTCCTGCTACCAAGACAGCCACTCCCAACAGGTCATCTGCCACTGCAGCCCTGGGTACACAGGTGGGTACTTGCCACAGCACACTCAGTGCCTTCTGGGGTGCCTTGTCCCGGGCCACTGCCCAGAGCTCTGTGTCAGCAGGTTCCCGCTGTGATGAGTGTGCCTCTGGGTACTATGGGGACCCTCTGCAGGGCGGGCGCTGCCTGCCCTGCCAGTGCCACGATAACATCGATGTGACGGACCCGGAGGCGTGTGACCGGCGCACAGGGCAGTGCCTGCGCTGCCTCTACAACACAGCAGGGCCCCACTGTGCTGAGTGCCAGCTTGGCTTCTATGGAGATGCCACACGACACAGCTGCAGGCGTGAGTACCCACTGCCATGCCAAGACAGACTTGCCTCCAGGGCCCGACACATCCTTTGGGACCACACACACCCATGGCTGCCCTTGCTTGTGCACAGTGCTGTGGAGTCCCTGCAGCCCTGCCCTGTAACAGGGTTGTCTCCTCTGCCCAGGCCCAGCACTGTGGCCCAGTCCCTATCCCTATGTCCAACTTATTCCATCCCATCTGTATCCTATTCTCATACCCATTCCTGTCCCTATTGCCGTCCTATCCCCACTGCCATCCATCTGTCCCCATCCTGTCCCTCTTCCATCTCCCTGGTCCCATCTCCATCCCATTCGCTCCAGTAGTCCTCATGTTGCTCCCATTCCACCTCTATCCAGTCGCCAGCTCATCCTTGCCCAGTCTCTGTCTCCATCTTGCTTCCACCCTCATCCATCATTATCCCATTCCTGCTTTATCCCCATCAGAACTTCCATCCCATTTCCATCTCCATCCCAATCTCATTCCCATCCCTATCCTCATTCCCTCATCTCTATCTCTATCTCTATCTCTATCTCTATCTCTATCTCTATCTCTATCATCTCTATGCTCTGCCTCTTGGTTCCAGGTTGCTCCTGCAACCCCCTGGGCACTGACGCCAGTACCTGTGGGCCCCAGCAGTGCCACTGTGACAGGCACAGCGGGCAGTGCCACTGCCTGCCCCATGTGGAGGGCCAGAGCTGTGACCGCTGCATCCCCAACTTCTGGAACCTGGCCAGCGGGCAAGGCTGCCAGCCTTGCGCCTGCCACCCCCAGCACTCCCTGACACCCACCTGCAACCAGGTGAGACATGACAGGGACAGCTGGGGGGATGGGATGGGGCTGGGGGTGTGCTGCAGCAGTGCCAGCCTCAGCAATGCCATGTCTGTCAGTTCACAGGGCAGTGCTCCTGCCGGCCAGGCTTTGGGGGCCGGACTTGCACCGACTGCCAGGAGCACCACTGGGGCAACCCGCAGCAGCAGTGCCGAGGTGAGAGCCAGTGCCAGTGGGGGAACCACAGTGGGCCCTGTGGTGCCCTGACACTATTCTCCCTGCAGCCTGCGACTGTGACCCCCGTGGCATAGCCAGTGCCCAGTGCCACCGCAGCAGCGGCCACTGCGACTGCCAGCCTGGCATCTCTGGAGTCCGCTGTGACCAGTGTGCCCGGGGCTTTGCTGGTACCTTCCCTGCCTGCCAGCCCTGCCACCCCTGCTTTGGGGACTGGGACCGTGTGGTCCAGGATCTGGCCGCCCGTACCCGAGCGCTGGCACAGCGGGCCAGCCTCCTGCAGCACACCGGGGCTGCTGGTGCCTTCGAGGGCACCTTCCGGCAGCTGGAGGAGAACCTGGCCACTGTACGTGATGTGGTGGCCACTCGCAACACCACTGCTGCTACCGCTGCCCACTTGACACACGCCGTGGAGGGGCTGCGGTGAGCACCTGGCACAGGGCATGGCTCCCAGGGTGTACAGGGCTCCCATGGGGGCAGCTTTTCATCCCCTTCCCTTGCAGGCGGCAGATTGAGGAGGCAACTGAGAGGCTGACACGAGTGGAAGGGGTACTGACGGCTGCTCAGGATGCCAACTTCAATGCCAGCCATGTGCTGAACACTGTGGACCGGGGCGCCCGTGCCCTCAACCACAGCCTGCAGGACTTGGAACAGCGGCTACACGCCCTCAAGACCTCCAATTTCCTTGGTGAGCCACACCACAAAGCCAGGCCAGGGTGGTCAGGCCATGGCCTGGGGTGTGACAGTGTCCTGGCCCCCCCCCAGGTGCCTATGACAGTATTCGTCAGTCCTATGGGGAATCGCAGGAGGCCGAGCGCCACGCAGACACCTCCACCCGTGCCGTGCCCAGCCCTGTCAGCATCTCGGCAGCCACTCGTCACCGCACTGAGCAGCTCCTGGCCAGCCAGCGGGATGACTTCAATCGCCACAATGCAGCCAGCCGGCGGGCACTGATGGACCTGGCAGCAAGGGCACAGGCGCTGAGCCTGCGCCCCCTTAACGAGAAGGTGGGACATAGGGAGGGGACTGGGGGAATGGCACTCAGAGGTACCCTGATCCCATGCTGCCTTGCAGGTCTGTGGTGCGGCGGGTGATGTGCCCTGTGCTGAGAGCCCTTGTGGGGGTGCCGGGTGCCGGGATGAGGATGGGGGACGACGCTGTGGCGGTCTGAGCTGTGGTGGAGCCGTGTCCAAAGCTGACAGTGCACTGGACCGGGCACGCCATGCCCAGGAGGAGCTGCATCAGGCTGCCAGCGACATGGCCCAGCTCTCCCACAAGGTGTGTGGCACATGTGTGCTGGTGGGATCTGGTGGCACAGCCACACTCTGCAGCCCTTGGGGCTGGCACTGAGGGTCTCTGCCCATGTTCAGGTGGCAGAGGCCAAGGGGAAGGCAGACGAAGCCCGGTTGCGAGCGCAGGTGGCCCTGGACAAGGCGAACCAGACCAGGGCTCGTGTGGAGAGCTCCAACAAGGAGCTGAGGGAGCTAATCAGCCATGTCAAGGCCTTTCTGAGCCGTGAGTGCTGGCATGCCGGGAGGGCTGACCACCTCTGCCCAGGGCTTTGTGGCTCTGCACCTGCACCACACTGCGCTGACCCTGCACTGCGCTGCACTGCATTGTCCGGACACTGCATGTTGGCTGTGCCACCCCTGCCCCATGCTGCATTGCATGGTCCCTGCCCTGCCCCAACCATCCTGTGCCCTCCAGCCATCTCTGGCCCCCCTGTCCTCTCCCATGTTCCCCTCTGCCCTTTGGTCTGCCTGCCCCCTCCATCCCGGCGTGCTGTAGGGAACACACTGACTGCTTCCACCTGCAGAGGAGGGGGCTGATCCTGAGAGCATCGAGGTGGTAGCCAGTCGGGTACTGGAGCTGTCACTCCCCGCTGCACCGGACCAGATCCACCGCCTGGCTGAGGAGATCAAGACACGGGTGCGCAGCCTGGCCAGCGTGGATGCCATCCTGGAGCAGACAGCTGGTGATGTGCATCAGGCTGGGCAGCTGCTGCAGGATGCCCAGCGGGCCAGGTGAGCTCAGGGACGTGAAGACACAATCCCTGCAGGGACCCCCAGCCCAGGCTATGCTGAGGCCTTGCAGTCTGGCCGCAGGTCACGGGCAGAGGGAGTGCGGGGCACAGCCGAGGCGGTGCGGCAGGCACTGGAGGAGGCACGGCAAGCCCAGGGCGTGGCCGAGCAGGCACTGCAGCAAGCTGCTGGTGACATCCAGCACAGCGAAAGAGCCCTTAGCATGGTAAGAGCCCCATCCCTATGACCATGGGATCTCATCCCCTCTGTGCAGTCAGTCCCACCACACCAAACTCCTATGCCACTGATCCCCAGATGCAGACCCAGACAGGAAGTGCAGAGCAGCAGCTGGCAGGTGCCATGGAGGAGATTGGGCTCCTGGACAGGCAGACCGATGCCCTGAAGGTGAAACGTGCAAACAACAGCCTGGCAGCCACACGTGCCCTGGAGGCAGCCAGCACGGCACGGGACCGAGCTGGCGAGGCCAAGCAGGTGGGTCATCAGGGGGCACTGGTGTGGCAGCAGGGGTCTCTTGAGGATCCTGCTGACCAGCCCCGCTGCCCAGCAGGTGCTGGAGGGGCCACTTCGGGACCGGTATCGGACAGCACAGGAGCTGGTGGAGCACCGGGCACAGGGTGCGCGGCAGGCAGGCAGCCGGGCACAGCAGTTGCGGGAGGAGGCCGTAGGGCTGCTGCAGGACGCCCAGGGCAAGCTGCAGCGGCTGCGAGGTGAGGCCGGAGGGGGATGCTGGGGCGGTGGTGGGGGCAGTGGTGGGCGGCCAGGCTGACTCCTGTTCCCCCTGTCCCTGCAGCGCTGGAGGAGGAGTACGAGAGGAACGAGCGAGTGCTGGATGCCAAAGCAGCCCAGCTGGGCGGGCTGGAGGCCAGAATGAGGGAGGTGCTGGCCACCATCAACCAGCAGGTCCAGATCTACAACACTTGCCAGTGATCCCCCGGAGGGGCCTGGACCCTCCTGGAGCACCCAGCCTCCTGCCGCCCAGCCTCTGTCTGCCCCTGCAGCCGTAGGCAGGGTGAGGGCTGCAGGGTACCCCTGTGTGAATAAAGTTGCAGAGCAAGACCGCCTCACCTCCGCCCCGTGCCGTGGGCCCGTCTGTCCCGGGGGCCCACAGGGGCTTCCCCCAGGGTGGGAGCTGGCCGCCTCCGGGTGTGGGGCACAGCGGGGCTTGGGGTCGGGCGGTGGGGCGGGAATCGGCAGCGGGGCTGGGGGGCACAGCACACCCGGGACCCCCGCAGACCAGCCGGGCACTCCCACGGATCAAACCCACGTCTCCCACGGGCCAGACCCACAACCCCCGAGGACAGGATCGGGACAGTCCCACTCCCCCCCGCTCCAGTTGCCGCGGGAACGCGCCGGCACCGCCCCCGTTGCCGCGTCACGTGACGCACACATCCCACCCCCCTGGCCCATGTCACGTGGCCGCGCCCGGCAGCTCCCGGAAGTGCGTCACGGGCTCGGGCCTGTCTCCGTTGTCGGCCCGCTCGGAACTTCGGCGCGGCACAAACAGACCGGAGCGGCGGGCGGGGCCGTGAGTGCGGGGAGGGCNCGCAGCAGCGGACAGGGCCCGGGGGCGGTGGGAGGCCGGGATGCGGCCCGTGGGCACGGGGGCCGGGGCGGCGGATAGCGAGGCGGATGGCGATGGCGGCGGCCTGTGACGGGCCTGAGTGGAGAGAACGTGCGGGGCGACAGGAGCTGGGGCAGCGGGGGCTGAGAGCGGGGCTCGGCAGGACGGGCCGAGCGCGGCAGCCCCGGGCAGGAACCGGCGCGGTGACCTCGTGCTCTGCCCGCTGGGGCCGTTCATACAATCACCGTTCACCGTCCCTTTCCTCTCTCCCGCTGCCTGAGGCCGGGCAACAGCGCCTGGGAGGCCAGGGGCCGCCGGCTGCTGTCTGGACGTTCTCATCACTGTCCCTGCTCATGGCCTGAGGGTTGGAACAAAATGCTCTTCAGGGTCTCCTTCCAGCACAAACCGTTCTATGATTCTATGATCGTCCCCAGAATGAGGGAGCTGGGCCTGCCAGGTTCCCCACTCAGCAGAGTGCTCACTGCTGTCGCGATGCGTTGGGGGCACAGTGATTTCCACATGGGTTGGAAACATTTTGTGTGACAGTGCTGGCTTGAGTAGCTGCCCCAGAGGGCTCTGTGGTTGCCCTGGTTCCATCCATGTGTCAGGCGTGCCCAGAAACTCAAGTAAAAGTCAAGCTTGAGCCTTGGGATTTCTGGTCCCTCAGGGGAACAAGGAAGAGAAGATGACAAAAGTATTTGTGTACACGAGGGATGTGTTTCAGCTGGCTGTATTTAGGACATGGAGGATCCAAAAGTCCATGGAAAGATGACACTGTTGGGATAGTCAACCTTCTCTGCAGCTACCCCTGTAAAGGCCTTTGGGCACTGCTGCGGAGTGCTGTGGATGAAAATCAGGGAACTCCTCCTGCCAAGTGCTAAACCTGTGTCAGACATGGGGCACAAATTACATCTCGTTGAGCACCTTCTGCGGTCCTTCCTGGTCTCGTGCTGCTGTGGGGAGGAGTGGCCCTTCTTGGCCTCTTGCTCCCTTTCTTCTGGCTAGTCAAAATATTTGCGGTCTCAGCATGAGCTGGGTTGGGAAACTGCTCTGGAATAAGACACACTTAGGAGAAAGGCCAAGCTGGCATCTGGATCTGATGCATACCACAGCACAAAGGCAGGGAGAGCAGAGAACAGGGAGGCACCTCAGCTCCCAGCAGCAGCATGGCCAGGCTTCCCTGGCTCTGGGGATTGAGTAAGGTTTTGTAGGAGTGCCCAGCTCATCAGGTGCTTCCCAGAGGTTCACCTGGCATCTAGCCAGAGCAGCCTTTCACCATGTCTCGCTTGCAGTGACTCCTACCGTGCCAACAGGAGTGGTGCCAAAATCTCTGTGCACCTGGGGGCTGAACATACTGCCTGTATGTGCATTTCCTGGTGGCAGAAAGGCAAAAAGTCTCGTATTCACCTATTCTAATCCTCTGTGTTTTGCCTTCACTCCTCCAAAACCTTGAGGTGCCATCAGTCTGGCAGATGAAATGGGCAGTGCTCCAGCCCCCTTGGTTCTTGCCTGCCGTGAGGAATAACTGTCAGCAAAGCACCCGAGGGAGCTGAGCCTTCAGTGAGGCATAGGAGCAGCAGGCTTCTCCTGGAGGAGTGACAGGCAGGCATGCAACCCTCTTCTTCCTCATCCCTTCTTGGGCAGAGGCCTGTCCTTTCTCAGCCCTCCAGGACCCTTCTCAGAGCTTGCTTTCACCCTGCCCAGCAGTTACCCTCTGCCACCTTTTTGGAGGTGCAGGAAGGAGGCGACAGAGCCTCGCCTGACCCTGCATGAAGCAGTTACTGCTTCTTGTGTCCCATTTCTTCTGGTGTTTTCACCCTAGAGGCAAGAGAAATACAACAAAAAATGCTTTCCCGTGTTTGCCGAGCCCAGGTGAGCTCCTTCAGCAGCAGGAAGCATCTGTAGCCAACCTCTTTGGGTGTCAGTGGGGACTGGAGCTGAGTGACAGCATGCAGCTGGCATCAGAGGCCTAGCCTGGTGAACTACAGCCCCTTTCCCTGCTGTGGCGGCCCTTCCTGCTCCCTCTGCAGCCAGAAATGCTTCTGCATCCTGAAGAGACTCAGTGTGTGCAGCAGCATGGGGATGATGCTGCTGCCCTCCCACACTCTTTCAAGCTCTTTGGGACTGATGCTGGACCCCGCTCAGCATCCCAGTCTCCAGGTCACTTGGGCGTCTCCACTGTGGGTGGCAGGAGTTGTCTGTGCCAGGTAGTCAGACTGGACTCCGCTTTTCACTTGGTTTCAGTGGCTCTTGGTGGTGAGGGCAGGTTGGCCTGAAGAGAAGTGGTTTGGGTGCAACACGTGTCATTGGGCTGGCTTTGCCAGAGCTGAGGGCAAGACCGGGCTGCTTTGCTCTCTGGGGGTCCTCTCGGTTTGTGGCTACAGCTCCACATTTGTGGGTACTTGTTGCCCCGAACATTTCTAGAACACAAATGCCTTGGCAACATGGGGCCAGCAGCACAAGACTGGCAGTGTCCTTCCTCTGACAGAGCGCCTCCCTTGGAGGTGCCTCCTGCTACTGGCCATACCCACACACAGCAAGGGGTCTGTGCTTGGTAGTTGGGTGAAAGCAGAACAGGGTGTTCCCGAGGGACAGCTTGCCTCCCACTGAGGGAGAGGCAGGCTCAGTGGAGCTGGGCTAGGCCAAGATGCTGTTGGGCTTGGCTCCGTGTCCTCAGATGGGAACCAGGCCATGGGATGTGTGTGAAACAGTGCTCTGGGAGCTGCGGCAGGCAGCTGGCTCCTCAGGGTGGGCAGGATCCGTGCGACTGGGCCCGTTTCCCTGCTGCAAACCCCTGCAGACTGGTGAGCACTGCTGGAGTCAGGGTGTGCAGCTGGGGCAGCAAGGGAGCAAACTGTCCCAGCTCTCTGCTCTCACCACCTGCATGGAGACACCTCCAATGGGACTGTTTTCAGTGGGTTGTTTCAGCTCTGCTCTCTCAAAGCCCTGAACACTGCAGGGTGACATTGATGAGTGCAACAGACCCCTGGGCCATCAGCTCCCAAACCCTGTAGGGGAGCTGGCTTTGTAGGGAAGGCATGTCTGAGGGAGCAGGGGTGAGCAATACATGCCCTGCTCGGCCTGCTCTCTTCCTGGGGCACGAGGAGCAGAGGTGTCCTGTTTCCAGGCCAGGCCCTGCTGACGCTGTCTGTAAACTGTCTGGGAGATAAATATTCAAGGTGCAGTCATGCTGGTTAAGCTTCCAGCTAGTGGGCGAAGGGGGAGGAACTCTCCTTTTGCCAGGGAGCTCTGCTCTCATCTGTCATGGGAGACTGTCTGAGACCTGTTTCCTTCTTAGGGTGTTACTGGCTCCTATTCTGGCGCTGTTAGACAGGACACTTTTTGACTGAAATAGCTGTTGCTCCAAGCTGTGTGACAGGCTCCCCCAGTTGACTCTGGAGGCTCAGTTTTGCAGATCCAGGCCTCCTTGTGTCCTTGCCCTCAGCTGTGTCTCCTGGTGTTGTTAGTGCCAGCAGCTCCTCTGAGCCAGTGCTGCTATAGTGGGAGCCATGAGCATGACACTTGCTTTCCAGGTTTTTAATGTGTGCCACATACTGAAGACCCCTGGTTGTATGTTGGGAGCTCTGACAAGCCCATGCTTTTGGCAGTAGGCATTGTAGCAGCTGTTACGAGATAGGTTTCCTCACTGAGCGCTGCGTGGGGCTTCCCATAAACACCATGGTGAAGGTCATGTAAGGGCATTGGCCCTGAGGCAAAGATCAGATCCTGATGCTGTTGGGCCTTTTCCACCTGCTCCTCCTGCCATACTTGCTCTTTCCTCTCTTTAGGCCATTACTTCCTTGCCAGAGAGTTTGACCACAGAGAGTCGCCAAGATAGCTGGGCCAGGAAGAAAACGTCGCACCCCTGACCCAGACTCCATTACCGACCCCGGCGGGCTGTTTGTGTCCTCCAAACGGCTGAAAATGTCCAGCAGCACAAATGCCCCTGGCCAGAGGAGAGTGTCTCGGGGCTTGGATGATGCCACCAACAAGAAGAAGCAGAAGGATCGAGCCAATCAGGAAAGCAAGGAAGGTGAGAGCCCCTCAGCATCACTGTGGTGAGCAGGCCCATGGTGTCTCGGCCCTGCAGCCTGGGAGCTTCTCAGCCATCTGCTGCAGGATAAGCAGATTTGACTAATCACTTCCTGCAGCTTATGGTAACCCGTGTGATGTGGGATCTTCTTTGACACAGTGTCCTCCCTGGACCTGTAACCTCCTTCTTTTTGGGCACTACTTAGCCCCAGTGATGTTAGGAAGGTTGGGCCTGTGGCCTTGTTAGCTAAAGTCTGGAGTTGGCCTTGGTGATTGTTTCTAGACTCTGCTTTGGACTGGGTGTGATCTGCCCTGATCCAGTAGGAGTGGAACTGAGACCTGTGGGTGCTCTTGCAGCTGGAGGCAGCACTGCTTCTTTCCCATCAGGGGATGAGGCCAGATGTTGTGAGGCAGTGACCCGGTGTGCAAGGCCTGCGGGTGGGGCTGGTGCTCTGGCTTCTGAGTCAGGGCAGGGTGTGGCTCAGGTGAAGTAGTTGCTGTAGAGTAATTCCTTCTGTAACTGCCATGTATCCTTTGACAAAAATGATGCTTCAGGTGCAGGGAGTTCCTGCAGGCAAGATGCCTGCAAGAGTTTCTGTGGCTC
The DNA here is from genome assembly GCA_013390045.1 of Picathartes gymnocephalus. NCBI lineage: Eukaryota > Metazoa > Chordata > Aves > Passeriformes > Picathartidae > Picathartes > Picathartes gymnocephalus. The sequence goes on from WEKY01062626.1 coordinate 87,158, forward strand.
TGGAAAGCTGTTTGATTTCCGTGCCTGCTCTGTTATGATTATTGTAACCTCAAAATCACAGGGTGTTTTATAGGCCAAGGTAATTGAGTGCTTGGTGAGATCAGTGCCAGAGCGGCCGGGCACAGTCCTCGATGCAAAATCCCACAGTGCAGAGCACAGCATTGTGCTTTCTCTCGCATAGGAGGAGTACAGCTCTGGTAGAGCTTGACTCTGTGCATCCTCTGTTGTGGGGGCCTCCTTGAGGGCAGCCATGCTGCCCCCATCCCCTCTGTGAGAGGTGGTGAGGGGCTGTAGGTCCTCCAGGCAATGCCACTGCCATGCTTCTCACACTGCCAGCCCCACCAGCACCTTTGCACCGGTGGCTGTGGTGGTCAGCAGAAATTTTCTACTGGTTTGTAGCCAGTTAAGGGAGACAGTGACAGCCCTCTGAGTATTCCGGCGTGGAGACCACAGCTCCTGTTGCTGCTATTTCTCTGCTCCAGGAGAAGGTGCTGCCACTTTGGGTCCCTTGCCTGGCAGAGCTCACTATCCTGTGGGGGTAGAGCAGGCCTGGAGACACTTCTGGCTATTGGAGGTAATTCAGTGGGGAGCAGGGATTAGGTGTCAGTTGGTTCCGCACCCTGATCTGGAAGGAAGTTTTCAGATGTGGATGTTGGCAGCTTGTCCAGGAATGGAAATGTTAAAGTGCAGCTGGGCCATGTGGTTCTCTGGTTACAGCAGAATTGGTTTGAGCATGACCAAACACCAGGTTCTTTCTGTCAGATCAAGACAGGACTCTTCTATATGGCTGGGGCTGGGATCTGGTGTACCGAGCTGGGCCACACAGCTGAGCCTGGATGCCACAAGCTCACAGTGAGATGTGCCTCAAAAAAGCACTGCCTACAGGTGCAGTATTTGTTGTGTTGCTGCCACTGTGGTTCTGTTTAGACTGGGATATGGTGCTATGGCCCAGAGCAGCTGTCCTGGGGCTGACTTGCTGCAGTGCTGCAGGCAGGACTCTGGGGAAGGAGAAGTGTGAGAAAGCAGAGGAGGGAGATGAGCAACACATGAAGGATGAAAGGCCTGGACACAGATTCAGGGTAGAAGGAGGTGATGTGTGAAATTTTGGGCATCAGCTTGCTGGCCTATGTTGTGAGGTGACAGAATGACAGACCTGCCTGCGCTCTGCTTCTCTGCCCGCCAGTGTCTCGCCCTGAGCTCGAGCAGGCTGAGACTGCCCAGGAGAAGGACTCAGAGGAGGGTAAGTCGACGTGTGTGCCAGCTGTCAGTGCATGGCCATGGACTGCCCTTGCCAAGGGATCTGAAGCTCTCACCTTGTTGTCCCATGCTCTGGCATTGAGCAGAGCTAACCTGAGCACTCCCTTGCCTCAGTGTTTGTCTTAACAGTATGTGGCCTTCTCAGGGGTGGACAAGGGCTGTCTGCAAGGAAGAGGCACTGGGTATGTGGCACTCTTCTTGCAACTCGGGTGTCACGGTGCCATTGAGCACAGCCCTGGGACACCTCACTGCTAACACCTGCTCTGCTTCTTTCTGAGCAGGACATCATGCTGGGCTGGGAACATCCCAAGCTGTGTCGCCTTGTGGGCAGCATTGACTGGTTTCTGTCTCAGTCCAGGCCTGTTTTGAGGACAGAGTAGGACATCCTTGTGCCCCAGGGGTAGAACAAACCTGTTTGAAATCAAGGTGATTGAAATCACTTTTTTGCCTTGAAGACTTCAGGGCACCACAGGGGCACACCTGGAGCCTGACAGGCATGCAGTGGAAGTTCTGCCTGCTCCAGAGTATCACTGCTGCACTCTTTTCTCACCCGTGACAGGGTACTTACCCAGCTGGCCAGCCTGCCCATATTTGAGCCGTGTTAGCCATGCTCACCTGGCAGGAGTACATTGCTTTGACGGTTGCAGCTGGGCTGCTTGGTTTGCATATGCACAGGGGAAGTGGCAATTTCTGATTGTGGTCAGAGTCCACTTAAATCCCCCAGAGTAATTCTGTGGCTTCCTCGTTCCTTGGGAAAGCAGTAATTGCTTTGTCGTTGGCAGGAGCTACCCATTCTTCCCAGCTCCCACTGCTGCTTGTGGCAATGCCAAGAGCAGCGCTGCCTTTCTGATCTCTCCGGTTCCCACTGGGATTCATCTGCCCTACTGCAACATGTGCTCTTGTTTGTGGCCTATCTGACGAGGGCAGGTCCTATTTAATTGTCATGGTCGGTGTTCCCTGCGCTGACCTCCTTAACTGCGTGTGTTCAGGCTTGTGTTCCCCAGTCAAGGAGTGGGCACTTCAGGCTCATTCCCCAGCAAGTGGGTGACACTTCCTCCCTTTTCCTAGAGCTGCTGCTGGACTGGAAGCAGAATGCCGATGAGATCATTATCAAGTTGAACTTGGGCACTGGAGCTCTGAAGGTGGAGGATGTACGTGCTGAATTCACCGACACGGACTGTGTGGTCAAACTACCAGGTATGGAAGTGGAGCAACTGCTGCAGGCATTTCTCCACTGGGACTTGGCACAGCTCTGGGCCAAGCACGGGGTTACCACAAGCAGACATCAAACTTTTCCCTCAGAGGCAATGCCCTGCTCTCAGCTGGCACAGCCTCAGGCAGCAGACAGGGCCGATAGGAGAGCATTTTAGAGCTGGGGAGGGCAGGATCTGGCCTCTGTGCCAAGTGAGCAAGTGCCCACTGCCGCGCCGGTGTGTCTCTGTCCCCTGCTTACTGGGATGGCTGAGTCAGTCCCGGGTATCCTTTGGAAAAGTGACTGTGTCCCTGAGGGCAGGGAGGCCCAGGGCCTTCCTGCTGGGAAGGAGGCCAGCCAGATGTACAAAGCAAATTCAGGGAAGCTGGCTGGAGCCCTGAAAGGCTTCTGGGGTATGGTGGCAGCTTGCCTGCAGCCTTCTTGGCTCTGAATGAGTGCTTCCTTCATCCTGGGGGCAGGTGAAAGGGGGCTGTGGGTTAGGTGACATCTGCCTGGAGCACTGCCTGAGGTACTGGTTCCCCTCTGCTTTACAGACGGGCGCCAGTGGAGCTGTCAGTTCTATGAGGAGATCGAGGGCTCCTGCAGCAAGATCCAGTGCAAGAAGGGCAACTCTCTACAGCTTGTGCTTCAGAAGAAGATCCCACTCCATAACTGGTCTTCACTTTTGGTAAGGAGGAAATGATCTGCCTTTTAAGGGAGCTTGTGGGTGGGCCTTGAGCTCCCTGCTGTTGAGCTGCCCAGGGAGCAGTGTGGGGCACATCCTTTGTCCATGTGCTGCATGAGCTCTCTGCCACTGTCCCAGGGAGTTGTAGCCCTGTTTCTGCCTGCCATGCATTTCCAAGTTCTGGAGTAGAGTCCTGGTGCAGTCTGGGAAGGAGGAGTGAGGGTGAGGGGTTGATAGGGAGCCTGAAAGATGCTGCTACCTGAATACCTTCCCACTGTGCTGCATTGCTTTTTACAGAAGAAAAGGAAAGATGGATCCAAAGAACTGGCCAAAGGGGTCACATGCTGGGAGAACGGGAAGGAGAAGGTTGCTTCTGCAGAGTTGACCCCTGAAGAGCCGAAAGCTGAAGGCACAGAGCCACCAAGATCCCGGCGGGAGCCCTCCAACCCCAAGCGTACTCCGGGAAGGAGTGAGGCCCTGGGAGGGAAAAGCCCAGCCAGCCCAGGGACACAGAGTGGCCCCAGTGCCAAGCGGGCAGTATACCTCAAAGTGGCTCCCACTGAGGAGGAGCCGAATGCCAGAGTCAGCGGGAACACAGAGCCCAACAAAGGGCACAGTGGGAGGGCCAGCAGCCGCCGCAACGGCAGAGCCAGCCAGGTTGATGCACCTGCGGCCCTTGCAGACCTCACACTGCCACTTGAGCAGGTACCTGGGGACCTGGATGGACAGGGTACCCCTGCTTCCTCTGCCCTATGTAGGGGATGCAGGACCCATCCTGATGAGGATGAGGTGGGCTCCGGGATGCTGAGGGCTGACAGGAGGACCTGTGGTGGAGGAGAGGGTGAAGTGAGAACCCTGCAATTGCTGTGCTGTGGTGCTAGTGGGCCTGAGCTGGCATGGTGTGTGAGGGGGAAGCAGGTGGTATGGAGCTGTGCCTGACTGGCTGGCAGGAGCCATAATGGGTGGGCCAAGGCAGTTCAGGGGTGAAGTGTCTATGTTTCAGTGTGTCTTTCTGTATTGAAAGGCTGTGGTTTTGGCCAAAGAGACTGTTCCAGTGGAGATGCCACCTCTCGCGGCTACCACGGAAGTGTTCCCCCACCGTGTTGCCACCTGTGTTGAGAAGAGAGTCCTGCAGCCAGGCAGCCCTACTGAGGCCTTGCGGAGCCGGGACTGCCTGCCTATCCTGGGAGAGAGCTCTAAGGCCATCCCAGTGGCCACCCCTCCCATGGGCAGAGATGGTGAGAAGAGGGACTGGTCCAAGGATGACGTGGCTCTGGAAGCAGCAGCTGATGGTGAGTGGCCAGAGCCCATGGGGTGAGCCTGGTCAGGAAGGCCCATCTGCTCAGGACCTTTCCTGGGTCAGCTTGCAGCCTCAGCATGCAAGGAAGATAACCTCTCTCTCCGTGGCTTTCCTTGCTCAGAGCCAGAGCCTTTTGTAAGCCTGACCTTTGTCAAGAATGACTCATACGAGAAGGGCAATGATCTGGTGGTGGTGCATGTCTATGTGAAAGAGATCCACAAGGAGACATCCAAGGTGTTGTTCCGGGAACAAGACTTCACACTAGTGTTCCAGACGAGGTACAAGTTTGCCTCGGGATGATGCCAGGCTGCTGCAAAGCTCCTGATTGCAGCTGGGCTACTTGTTTGTTCACCTCTGCTCACTCCCAATTTCTCTGCAGTGATACGAACTTCCTTCGTCTCCATCCTGGCTGTGGGCCCCACACAGTGTTCCGGTGGCAGGTGAAGCTCAGGTATGACTCCTGTCCTTCTAACCCACACCAGGGCAGGGGAGGTGAGAGTGCAGAGCTGGAGCAGGACCTAGTCCCAGCTGGCGGTTCTGTGCAGGGAATACTCATTTCTGCATCTGGAGGTTTCACTTATTCCATGCTGCCCTAGTGCCCTGAGCCTGGTCTGCCTTGGCTGTGTGCTGGCTTGAAGGGGAGGAAATCCCAGTGTCTCCCTGGCTGCAGTTGACCCCAGGCTGTTCTAGAGCTCTTGGGGACAGAGCCAGACCAGCCTGTGTGCCCTTTGGGTGGCATGTACAGCAGGAGGGAACCAAGCAGATGGATCTGTCAGAAAAGAGGCACTCAGTGTGGCCAGGCTCGAGGTTTTCCACCCTGCTTTGCCAGGGCTGCCTCGGGATCAGTGCTAGCAGGGTCCCTACTGCCTGGAGCCCATGGCTCTGCCATGCAAAGGCTTTGGCATGTCTGAGGCTGCTGTGCGGTCTGGGGCACCTCTGACTTGCTGCATGCCTTGCAGGAACCTTATTGAGCCGGACCAGTGCACGTACAACTTCACAGTGTCTCGCATTGATGTCTGCCTGAAGAAACGCCAGAGCCAGCGCTGGGGGGGGCTGGAGGCTCCAGCCACACGAGGTCTGCACCCTGCCTTCATGTCCTGCCTGCCTGCTGCACCACAGTGGGGCATGGGCCCTCCTCACCACAGTCAGCTGGTGCTGGATCCTCTGGCATGGGATGGTGGGGAAGGAGAGGGGCTGAGTGGGTGCAGGTAGGAGGGATGTGAGGCAGGGTGTGAGCCAAGTCATAGGGGAAGGGCACTGCTGCCTCCCTTGCTCACGGGGAAGAGGGGTAAGAGAGAGCCTGTGGGCAAGTGTGGACTGAGCAGTTCAGCCCCACTGTGGGCAGCACGTGGTGCTGCTAACCACAGGCCCACCCTTCCCCCTTTTTAAGGTGCAGTGGGTGGTGCAAAGGTTGCCATGCCTACAGGCCCTACCCCTCTGGATAAGAACCCTCCGGGCAGTAACCAGCACCCCCTCTCCAGCAAGGAAGAGGCCCGAACCAGTGACAAAGAGAAGCCACGTGTGGAAGATGGGGCTCTGGATGGTGTGGCAGCCCGTACAGCCCCAGAACACGTGGCAGTGAAGCAAGAGCCACACATTCCTTCGGTGAGTGTGGCCACACTGGGTCTGACCTGGATAGGGGAAAGAGGGACACCTCCTCAGTGTCACTCTCGAGACTGACAAAGTATTCCTGAAGGAGGAGGCAGTGCCCCTCAGTCATAGTTGGCAGGATTAGGGGCAGCTGTTGGCCTGTCTGTCCCAGTCCAAATGGGAGATGGTGTGATGGCTCCAGTCCTCTCTGGGAGTTTTCTTGGGCTTTTGAGTTACTCGGGTGTTCCCAGAGAGACACCCTGAGAGCTGCACCCTCACACCTTCCTCTGTTTTGGCAGCCCAAACCGACGTGTATGGTGCCACCGATGACACACAGCCCGGTGAGTGCCGAGAGCATAGAGGATGATGACGATGAGGATGAGAAGAAGAAGGTCTGCCTGCCCGGCTTCACAGGGCTGGTGAACCTGGGCAACACCTGCTTCATGAACAGTGTCATCCAGTCCCTGTCCAACACCCGGGAGCTGCGTGACTACTTCCATGGTGAGCCTGCACTGGGAGCCCAGCAGAGCTTGGCCACTCAGATGATGAAGCCAGCAGCCACCCTCAGCTCCTGCATTTCTTACAGATCGGTCCTTTGAGTCGGAAATCAATTACAACAATCCACTGGGGACGGGTGGACGCCTGGCCATCGGCTTTGCCATGCTACTCAGAGCATTGTGGAAGGGCACACACCATGCCTTCCAGCCCTCTAAACTGAAGGTAGGGCCCTTGGCACTGGTACTCAGCAGGAGCTGCTGTGGGTCCTCAGCATTCCTCTGTGGGCACCTGGCTGCCCTGCAAGTGTCACAGAGAGCTGTGGGTATGGGTGGGTGCAGCCAGAGTTTTGTGCGTGGGGCAGGCAGTGCTTCCAGGGATCTGCTGACCAGCCCTGACTACTGTGCTCCCCACAGGCAATTGTGGCCAGCAAGGCCAGCCAGTTCACTGGCTATGCCCAGCATGATGCTCAGGAGTTCATGGCTTTCCTTCTTGATGGCTTGCACGAGGATCTCAACCGCATCCAGAACAAGCCCTACACAGAGACTGTTGACTCGGATGGGAGGCCTGATGAGGTGAGGGTGTTCCTCCCCCAAAGTCACTGGGAGAGCAGCCTGGGTGGTTTAATGAGGTGCTAAGCCCTTTCTTCCTGCAGGTGGTAGCTGAGGAGGCTTGGCAACGACACAAGATGAGGAATGACTCATTCATAGTAGACCTCTTCCAGGGCCAGTACAAGTCCAAGCTCGTGTGCCCGGTGTGCTCCAAGGTAGGGCAGCCCTGGAGGTTCTGTCCCTGTCCTGGTTCTGCAGAAGTAGTCTCCTCAGAGAGCACAGGTCACAGGGCAAGGCTGGATCTTGGGTCCACTGGATCTGCTGCTCAACTACATGCACTTTCCACAGCTGTGTTTTTGTATCTGCAGGTGTCTATTACCTTTGACCCCTTCCTGTACCTCCCTGTGCCTCTCCCACAGAAGCAAAAGGTGCTGACTGTCTACTACTTTGCAAAGGAGCCACACAAGAAACCCATCAAGGTAAAAGATACCTTCTACCTTGGGAGGGAGCCTGACAAGGCTCCTGGAGGTGCCCCAGGCAGCTGGTCATGTGCCAACAGGCTAAGCCCTGTGTTAAGTAAGGGCCTGCATGCCTTAGTGTGATGTGACTAATGTGGCACTTTCTTGGTGGCAGTTCCTCGTGAGTATAAGCAAGGAGAACTCCAGTGCCATGGAGGTACTTGACTCAGTGGCCCACAGCGTGCGTGTGAAACCAGAGAACCTGCGCCTGGCAGAGGTGAGAGTGCTGGGTAGATACCTTCTTTGGAGGGTTAGACCACCACGGTAGGGCCGGGATGTCCACCTTTCCCTTGTGAGGTGGTGAGCTGAGCACAGCATCCTTGAGCTGCTACTCTTCCCACAGCACACTGTGAGGCTGACGTCTGTGGCTCTCTGAGGAGAGGACACATAGGGCAGCCCTCATACAGCCATGCTCCACTGCTTCCCTGGCAGGTGATCAAGAATCACTTCCACCGCATGTTCCTGCCATCTAACTCACTAGACACGGTCTCACCAACGGACCTGCTGCTTTGCTTTGAGGTGCTGTCCCCAGAGCTGGCCAAGGAGCGTGTGGTGGAGCTTCAGGTCCAGCAGGTAAGAAGGCATATTGGGACTACTGGGAGGGATGCGGGAAGGCTGAGCCGTAAGTGGGACTGAGCAGGAGGGGCAGAACTGCACACAAGGGCGATTAGCTACAGTGAGCATGGATGCCCACCGAGGCTGCCTTGTCCTGCCCAGGTGCCCTTCCCTGCCCAATGGGTCCTTTCTCCTGCAGCGTCCGCAGGTGCCCAGTGGCCCTGTCGCCAAGTGTGCGGCCTGCCAGAAGAAGCAGCTGCCAGAGGATGAGAAGCTGAAGCGCTGCACGAGGTGCTATCGAGTCGGTTACTGCAATGTGTGAGTTGGCTTGGTGCCTCGCAGGGAGGGAGGGTCTCCTGCTGTGACCGGCTGGATGGGAGAGCTCTGCCTGCTGGGAGAAGGTGGGATGGATCTGCCCTTTGGGATGGAGCCAATTGAACTCCTGGTGTTTCCCTTGTCCCCAGCACACCCTTCTGGCCCTGCACTGCTCTTTCCCAGGCTGTTGAAGGATGCTGGGTTCAGCAAGGATGGTATGTGTTACAGGGCATGTCAGAAAACACACTGGCCAGACCACAAGGCTTCGTGCCGTCCAGAGAACATCGGTTTCCCCTTCCTCATCAGCGTGCCCGAGTCCCGCCTCACCTATGCCCGCCTGGCCCAGCTGCTGGAAGGCTACGCAAGGTGAGAGTCCAGGGAAGGAGGGTGCTTCTGCCCTGGAGCTGAGCTCATCCCCGTGTCTGGCCAACTCTAACTCCCACCTCCATGCCCAGGTACTCAGTCAGCGTGTTCCAGCCTCCGTTCCAGTTGGGCCGGATGTCACCGGAGCAGGGGCTGCAGCCTCTGCATTCAGACAAACTGGAGCCCCTGGCTAAGAGCAGCTGTGCAGCAGCCACCTCTGCCCCCGAACTGGGAGATGGGGACAGAGCTTCCAACCTCCCTCAGGAGCCCCCACTCTCGCCAGCTGTGCCTGAGCTGCAGCCAGAGATGGGGGATACTACCACTGTCCGGAGCAAGGTCCTGACAGCCAGAAGTTCCCTGCTGAGCTTGGATTCAGGGTTCTCTGAGCACATGGAGTTACAGGGTGACAGCTGTTGTGAGAAGGAGCCATCCTATGAGAGAGCCCTCAAGCCAGAAGGTAAGAGGTGCTGAAATGCTAGCTGTGTCTGTGCCTGGAGCTCAGGCAATTCTCCCTCCCTGGGGTGACCTCCCAGCACAGCATCTCTTTTCCCCTTGTGAGCTTGGTCTGGAGACTCTTTGGAACACAGATGAGGCCCTGGGAGCTTTATTAGCTCACCTGAAATGCCCACCTACCCACGCTCTTCCCTGCCCTGGTAAAGCCCAGGATGTAGAGCAGAGAGCTGATGAGGAGAGAGGCTGGAGTGCTGTGTTGTTGTGTGAGAGGTGAGAAGGCAGGGGCTGGCAGAAGTTCTGTGGGAGCAAGGCAGAGCTGGTGCAGGCTGACCCCCTGGGGGCTGTGAGCAAAGCACTTCACTCGCTCTGACTCAGCTGCATGGGACCAGCCTCTCGCGCTCAGCTGCCTGGCTGTCACGTTTCCAGACACTCGTCTCAGGATGGCAGCAATGTGCAGTGAAGGGGCAAGGCAGGCAGAGGAGCACAGCTTGCCAGGGGCAGGCGCCTGCTAAAAATAGTCAAGGACACGGGCACGTGGTTGTGTCCCTTCAAGGCCGTAGCATGTGAGGTGGGGGTGGGGGTGCTGCAAATTCTTGGCCCCTACACAGGGCATACAGGCAGTGCCACCACAAATCTGTCCCTGGCTATTCACAGCTGCCATCCCTGGGTACCAGCACACTCCAGACTCATTGAGTGCCCGTGCCACACAGTTCTACATCACTAAGATCGATGCTGCCAACCGAGAGCACAAGCTGGAAGATAAAGGTGAGCCGGGGCCCTGTAAAGCACCACCTTCATCCCTGACAGCCTCTGGCAGCGTAATGGGTCTGCCTGGACAGGGTGCCAGAGGCTGCCTGGCACAAGATGAACCCAAGTGTGATGGTGGCTCACACTGGACAGTAAAAGCTGCATCTGACATGGGACGGAAGGGCTCTGCTGCACAGAACTTCGGTCTAGAAGCTCTTCTTGGGCGTGACGTTCCTGCTCTCCTCAGCAAATAGGCCAATTCCTTCCAGCCTCATGTATTCTCAGAGGGTCTGTGATCTCTGGGTCACCTTTGTTTGAGTGGGATGCCCACACCAAGTGCTGTGAGGGTGCTGCTAATGAGAGGACTGTGCCAGTGTTGCGCCCTGCAGGCTGAGGGGCTCTGGTGCCCCAGCATGGTGAACCTTGTCAGGGGGCACCTGTCCCTTTCTGGCAGCACTTTTTGATCTCTGTATTTAACTGGGATGGGCAAGATTGCTCCAGCAGGGTGGGCTAGTCCAGCCTGGTGGAGTAGGTGTGTGAGGTCTGTGCCCCTTCACAGGTGACACCCCCCTGGATCTGACAGACGACTGCTCCCTTGCTCTGGTGTGGAAGAACAATGAGCGCCTCAAGGAATTCGTGTTGGTAGAATCCAAGGAGTTGGAGTGTGTGGAGGACCCAGGCTCAGCCAGTGAAGCAGCTCGGGCTGGCCACTTCACCCTGGAGCAGTGCCTCAATCTCTTCACGAAGCCTGAAGTCCTGGCCCCAGAGGAAGCGTGGTGAGGAAGGCAGCAGGGTGGGTTCCAACCAACAGGCCCAGACAGCAGCAGGGATTTCCCAGGAGCTGCCCAGGCCTGCATGCTGTTTCTACTGGCAGCCAGGAGTGATGGACTGGCCTTCCCTGTGCACTGAGAAGGGCTAAGCCAGCAAGGAGCAAAACTAGTGCTCTGCAGGACTGTACTGGCCTGCCCTTGATGGAAGGGGCTGAGCTCTTCCACATATGCTCTGCCAGCGCTACATGTGGGGACGCTGGGGCTGAGCTGGGCTGCAAGGACTGAGGCTCTCCCCTTGCCGGTAACAAGCACACTCTTCCCCCAGGTACTGCCCCAAGTGCAAGCAGCACCGTGAGGCTTCCAAGCAGCTGATGCTGTGGCGGCTGCCCAACATCCTTATCATCCAGCTCAAGCGCTTCTCCTTCCGCAGCTTTATTTGGAGGGACAAGATCAATGATATGGTGGACTTTCCAGTCCGGTGAGAGCCTGGGGGACAATGTGCCTGGGTTGGCACTGCCTCTGCTGACCTGCAGCCCAGCCTGCGTAACACTGATCATCCTTGACAGTCACCATGTCTCTTCACAGGAGCCTGGACCTGAGCAAGTTCTGCATTGGTCGGAAGGGTGAGCAGCAGCTGCCTATGTATGACCTGTATGCTGTGATCAACCACTATGGAGGCATGATTGGAGGGCACTACACAGCATATGCCCGCCTGCCCAACGACAAGAACAGCCAGCGCAGCGACGTGGGTGAGCATCAACCTCTCCACTCCTCTGCTCTTGCAGCTGTGACTTGTCTGCTTGCTTAACCCTTCCTCCTTCTCAGGCTGGCGGCTTTTCGACGACAGCACAGTCACCACGGTGGATGAGAGCCAGGTGGTGACCAGATACGCGTATGTCCTATTCTACCGCCGGAGGAACTCTCCTGTGGAGAGACCCCTGCCAGGGCATCCTTCAGACCACCGTGCCGAGCGCACCCCCTCTGCTGAAGCTGCTGCCAGCCAGGTGAGCACTTGTGTCCCTTTCGGCACTATTGGAGCCACAGAACCTTGAAATGTGCTCAGGGGCCCACATGCAGGGCCCTGCCCATCTTTGCCTGCACCCACAGAGCCTCGTGCAGCTGTGGTGCAGTGCCTGTACCCCCTTGATATGAAAGACCTTGTGCCGGCTGGGCATTGGAGCCTGTCTTGCCTTGTTCTCACTGTGAGCTTGGGACAGTCCCTGTCCTGAGGGATCACAGGGGAGCTGGTTTTCATCATGGAAGGGCTGGTGGGAGGGCACTAGAAGGGGAAGAAGGGGCACAGCCTCAGTGGGGTCTGCACTGGAGGAGGAGTTGTGAGCAGTGCAGTAGGATCTGGTTGTGCCAGGGAGCAGTAAGAACTTGCCCTCCAGAGCCACTTTTGAGGCAGGGTGGGGGACACTTTCTGCTGGGGCCCAACTCAGGGCCAAGCCAAGTGCAAAAAAGGTAAATGCCAGTGCTGAGCCAGAGGCCTGGCAGCTTTCACAGGGTGCTGTAGAGAAACCAGCCAGAGCGAGCTCTGTTGCTGGGTGGCCTGCGAGGGAGGGACTGGGGGTGGGCCAGACAGCAGGGTGGTTTCAGAATGCAGTGGTAGGGAATGGTTGCACTGGTCTTCTTGTGAAAGTTGGGAAGTCTGAGACTGGGACACAGTGAGGTGCCCACCTGGTCAGACCCCCTGCACCATTGGGCTGCAGACTTTTCCCTCCATGCTCAGTACCTCTGCAGGCCCGTAGGTTCTGAGGACAATGCTCACCTCATCTCCAGCATGACTGCATGTGTGTGCCCCAAGGGGCCCTTCTGGCCTGGCTTCCCTGTCCCTCTGGCGCATCCTCCCCTTGGCCCAGTGCTGGTTAGGCATCCCAGCTCTGCCCTCTCGCCTGGGGACAGAAGCTATCTGTCTCTGAGGCCAGGGGTGCTGTGTGGCATGTTGGTGTCTGCCTGCCTGGGCTGTTCCTGCCCTGCCTGCGTGTCCTGTAGGAGCTCCACTCACTGGGGACAGCCCGACCAACGAGAAAGCTGCACTGCTTTTTGCACACTGGTGGTGAGAGTCTTCAGGGACTGAACTGGCACTGTGGCTGTCTGTATGCCCCATGGCACTGGGACTCATTGGGCCCCTGGCACTGCTGGTTCCCCTGCAGTAATGGGATGCATTGGATCCCAGTGGGACTCAGCAGGTCCCCAAGCACCCTGGACCACCTGCACCCTCCCTGCGTGCCCTCCAGAGACCTGCTCCTCGACTGGGTGCTCTGCACGATCACCACCGTGAACAGCCAAGCTGTGGTTGGCTGCCTGTGGAAAATCCTCCTGGAACCTGGGCTACAATTGGTTGTTAGAGTATTCCTACCCACCAAAGCCGAGCTGTGACTGCCTGTACTGGCACTGTGCCTCCTGCTCCTGCTGCTCCAGCTGGCTCTGGATTGGTTGTCATTTGGAAGATCCTGTTGGGATCACAGAAGCCGGGCTGTGATTGGCTGCTGCCTGCTCCCTTGCCTCCTGGACCCACCAATGCAAGTGCATCTGCTCCATCGGGATCCAGCTGCTGGCTTCACTCCCTGCAGTCCTTTGAAGACTTTGCCCGGCAGCTGCCCACGCTCCCTCCCACAGAGCCACCCACTGGAGCCCCACACATCAGAGACCCTGAAGAGCTGTGGGGGCGGGCGCAACCGCGACGGTGCTGCATGGGGAGGCGGGCTGGCTGGGCACGGGGCTGGGCTTGCAGGCAGCCGCCTGCCCCGGGGGATGGCAAGGGGTGTTGCCCGTTGTGTTCTCCAAGTGCTGACGCAGGTTTCCACATCGCAGGCTTCTCTGATCTGGCAGGAACTGGAGGCTGAAGAACAAGATCTGCAGCTTGAGGCACCCCGAAGGCCTGCAAGAAACACCTGGAGGCCCTGTGGCCAGAAGCGGAGTCCGGGCACGCCCCAGCACCCAGATGAAGGCTGCGTCAGATACTTTGTCCTGGCCACCACGGCCGCAATTGTGGCTCTCTTCCTGAACGTCTTTTACCCGCTCATTTACCAGCCTCGCTGGAGATAGGCCCAGGCACGTGGCCAGCTGCGGGAGCAGGGCCGCCAGGGCACGCGCCGTCCTAGGACGCTATGAGACGAAGACATGAGGCAGCAGGACAGAAAACACTGGGAAAGACTCGCCAAGGGAAACATGGGCCTGTCGGCTCCTGCCTGTCTGCTCTGGCATCTCCTGTGCCAGCTGGCAGGTCTCTGTGGCCATCCTGCTGCCTTGCCAAGGCACAGCCCAGAACCAGGAACTCCTTTGCCCTTCCTTGCTGCCTACGGGGAGTGGGGCAGACCTCAAGGCTACCTGCTGCTCAAGAAGGGATATTGCTGCTGCAGTGAAGCTGGGACCTGAGAGCCCCATGGTCACATCAACTGTTTCTGCTTGGCTCCCAAGAAGGAAGTGGAGACCTGCTGGGAGGCTGCAGTAAGGGCAGGATGCCCTGACATGGGCCCTGGCTGGCTGCCTCTCTCAGCTGTGCTGCTGCAGGAGTCTAGAGCTCCCCTAGGGCTGGGGCTACCCATGGTCCTTGGCCAGCCCAGTCTGCCCTGCTAGTGTTCTGCTGAGCCTTCTGGTGCCAGCTGCCTGTGCACTGGGCGTTGTGTGTGCTGTGCTCCTGTGCTGGGACTGGACAGGCTTGTCACCAAGTGCTTGTGTACTTCCCTGCTCAGCCCCAGACAGCTGCTGGGGAGCCTGGCGATCCAGACTGTGGTGCCCATGGTGAGCACTCATCTTTGTGGGTCACTGCCTCCCACCAGTCTGTGGGGCTGTGTGCTGGCAGCTTCTGGCGGAGTGGTCTCTTCTGGCAGCACCTCATTTGAGAGGGCACCAGCTGCCCATGCTGCAGGAGAGGCGTGGGGTCAGGGAGCACAGGTATGACTGTAGTGTGTTAATAAAGCCAGGTTTTCCAAAGAGATCCAGTGTTCCTGTCCTGTGTGCTGGGACTCCCACACAGAGGCAGGGACTCCACACTGGGGTCATCTGAGGCCACTCTGTGACCCAGCTGGCGCCAGGACCATCCCTTGGGCTTTGCTGGGTGCCTGGTGCACTCTGTGTGGCAGCAGGCTCAGTGGAGAGCTCTGCCTGCGGGCACAGGCTGGGCTGCAGTCCCAGCTATGGAGTGGTATCCTCACAGGACACGTGCAAGGCATGGGGAGCCCAGCAGTACCAGGAGCAGGCAGTCCCTTGAGGCTGGGGCACAGGCTGCAGCTCCAACAGTGTCTGACATTGAGACGTGTTGCCCTTGGCTGAGCGTGGCTCAGACAGCTCTGGTGTATTTGGGTGTGAGAGGTGACTTCAGAGCCCTGTGACTTTCTTTTCCGTCTCCACTGCTGTTCGGCTGACAGTGCCCTCAGTTGGCTTGGGAGGGATGCTTTGCAGTGAAGGGTTTAATCTGCATTTTAGGCTGGGGCCTGAGCTGGACTCCCCTTACCTCTGTCCCACACCCCTCCTCCACATGCCGAGGTTTACTCCCCTTCCAAGCAGGTCCCAGCCGGGGAGCCCGGCAGGGCTGTGCCGTGGTCATGAGGTGCCTGTCCCAGAACAGTCGCCTCATTGTCTACAGCCCTGGGTCTCAGCAGCTTCCCCCCCTCACCCACGATCCTGGCCTCATGGGTCTGAGTCAGTGCCCGGCGCTGGTGGGCTGACCTCCGTTCAAACTGGTGCTGGCGCCCCAGGGTTGGGGCCCACAAGCTGCTGCCTGCACCTGCCTGCCCTCACCAGTGGTAGGTGGCCGGCAGCGAGACCTGACAAGGTGCTCTCAGCCCTGGAAATCCCCTCTGGCCCTGCACTGTTCCTCAGACCTCCGGCAGGCGCTGGCAGCCTGCCCCTGGCCTGTTACTGCCGCCTGTGCTGGGGTGCAGGGCTCTACTCCGACCAGCAGTGGCTGAGCAGCCCTGGGGCAGGTGTGTTCTGCGGCCTGGGTCTCCTGCCAGGCTGGAGGGGCTGCCTCCAGAGGCCCTGGGCATGCTGCTTCCCTCTGGCCTGCCGTGGCGTCTGCCACCAGCAGCTGCCCTCTAAGCCCAGGGGCTGGACATTCTGCATGTGGGGCTGTGTCCTCCCTGGGCACCCCTCCAGCCCCCCGGGAGCAGGGAGGGAGATGGGTGGGCAGGGTGCAAGTCTCCCTCTCATGCCCACCTTCTGCTTGCAGGGCCTGCCCCCAGTGCCGTTCGGATCCGGCCTGGCCCCCGAAGGAGCCCCACCGCTGGCTGCGGAAAGCCTCCCCGAGCGTTTCGCCAGCCCCCCCGAGCGACCAGCCCCCTCCTACAGCAGCATGGAAGAAGTCGACTAGGGTGTCATGGGGGGGCCTGGCCTGGGGGTGTGGGCCTGGCCG
>WEKY01062626.1:104262-120952 GCA_013390045.1 Picathartes gymnocephalus
CGACGCCCCGCGACGCGACGCCGCCGCCGCCACAGCCGCGGCCGCCGCTGCCCCCGTGGGCTCCGGTAAGCGGGGAGCGCCCGGGAAGGGATGAGCTTGGGGAGGGGGAGAGGGGGGCCCACGGCCACGCGCGACCGCGGCGCGCCCCCTCCCGCCGCCGCGGGGTGAGTCACCGCTCTGCATTGTGACGTCACGCGCCGGCCTGACATCTGACGTCACGCCCCTACGCGCGGAGAGGGGCGCGCGGGGGGGGTGGTGCTTCCCCCCCCCTCCCGCGCCCCCACGGGCGCGCGTGACGGCGGCGTGGGCATCCCCACACCCCCCGTCTCGGCAGAAGGCCCCGGCGGGGCGGAGGGCGTAGAGCCCCCGACGGCGGGTGAGGAGCGAACAGTGACGGCACCACTGGTGCGACCCCCTGGTCCCCCCAAAGAGGCCGCCCCCGAACGGGAGACATGGACCCGGCAGATGGATTTCATCATGTCCTGCGTGGGCTTCGCCGTGGGGCTGGGCAACGTCTGGCGATTCCCCTACCTGTGCTACAAGAACGGCGGAGGTGAGCCCCGTGCTCTCCCCACGCCGTGGGGGTGCGCCCCGCGGCGCGGGGAGCACCCTCCTCCCGCCCCACAGTGTGTGCCTGGGGGTCACCCCACCTTGGTTCAGCTTGCCCTGCGCCTTCGAGGGGCTCGTGGACCACCCCGTGGGGGTCCGGAGTCACTCACGGGGCGGGAGGTCGTGGGAGCCCCCCACTACCTGCCCTTGCTGACCTACATCGCGGCAAGGGGAGGGCGCGGAGGCGCCTTTGCCATTCGCTGCGTCCGGGCGGGCGGCGCGGGAAAGGGGGGGAGCAAAAGGGGGGGCCGGGGGGACGGCAGCGGCTGAGCCGGCCCCCTGCCCCCGGCCCCAGGCGTCTTCCTCATCCCCTACCTGCTCATCGTCTTCGTGGGCGGCATCCCCATCTTCTTCTTGGAGGTGGCCCTGGGACAGTTCATGAAGCAGGGGGGCATCGCCGCCTGGAACATTGCCCCCCTCTTTAAGGGTAACGCCGCGCCCTGCCCGCGCCCTGCCTACACCCTTTCCGCGGCCCCTGCACCCTGCCCAGGGCCCCCGGCACCCTGCCTGCACCCTGACTGTGCCTCGGCTGCCCGCAGCCTGCTGGGGCTGGCAGCACCCTGCCCACGCCCTGCCTGCTCCCCTGCACCTTGCCCGCGTCCCACTGCCGCCCTGTGCCCCAGCCAAGGGTGGCAGCTGCCTGCACCTGTGCCCCATGGCACCCTGTGCTGCCCTGCCTACTTTGCCTGCCCCTGTCCTCCCTGCCTGCATGCTGCTGGATCCCGGGTGGCTGCTGGATCCCCACCTCAGGGGTATCTTGCTGGCTCCCCTCTGGTCCTGTGCCATGCTGCCAGCTGTCCCCACCCTGTCCTGTCCAGCCTGGGGCTGCCAACTTCCCTGTCCCATTCCCACCAGTTCTTCCCTGTCCTGTCCAGGGCTGCCAACTTTCCCTGTCCTGTCCCTGTCAGTTCTCTGTCCTCCCCCATCCCTACAACACCCCACATCCCACTCCATGCTGGCTGCCAGGTGCCCACAGGTCCTGTGGGCTCTGATTTCCCCATGCCACAGGTTTAGGCCTGGCCTCTATGGTGATCGTCTTTTTCTGCAACTCCTACTACATCATGATCTTGGTGTGGGGGCTCTTTTACCTGGTGCATTCACTGACGGACACGCTGCCCTGGGCCACCTGTGGCCACTCCTGGAACACGGAGCAGTGCACGGAGCTCTTCAGCATGGACCTGTGCCACAATGTCAGCACTAATGCCACTGCCAGCACTTGGACCTCCAACTTCAGCTGCACCAACATGACCAACAAGCGCTCACCTGTCATTGAGTTTTGGGAGTGAGTGTGGGAACCAGGAGGGTGTTGTCTGGGGCTGGGGGTGTCATGCTGGCGCTAAGCACAGCCCTGCTCTGCAGGAACAAGGTGCTGCGTCTCTCTGGGGGCCTCAGCGAGCCAGGGGAGATGAACTGGCAGATGATCCTCTGCTTGGTCACCACCTGGGTCGTTGTCTACTTCTGCATCTGGAAGGGTGTCAAGTCAACTGGGAAGGTAATGCTGGCAGGGTGAACATGCATCAGGGCCACTGGCATGAGAGAATGGGACTGCAACACATGGCACTGCTGGCTCCTGCCCTCCTGTGCCACAGCCCACAGGGGTGGGAGGCCTGTATCCCACATCTGTCCAGGAGGTGCTACCAGCTGCTGGGGACATTCCCAAGCTCTGGTCCTGCTGGGGCACCTGTGGCACGTGACAGAGAGCCCTGGCTTGAGGGGGTCTCATGGCCACCCACTGCTCTTCAGATTGTCTACTTCACGGCACTCTTCCCGTATGTGGTCCTCATCCTGCTGCTGGTCCACGGAGTAACACTGCCTGGTGCGCTGGGTGGCATCATCTACTACCTGAAACCTGACTGGTCCAAGCTGGTTGAGGCACAGGTGAGGGCAGTGGGGATGGCAGCAGGGAGTTGGGTGTGAGACACCCCCCTGGCACCTCCATCACCCGCTGACAACCTCGCTCACACCCCAGGTCTGGATTGATGCTGGCACCCAGGTCTTCTTCTCCTACGCCATCGGGCTGGGCGCCCTGACCGCACTGGGCAGCTACAACCGCTTCCACAACAACTGCTACAGGTAGGGCTGTGCCAGTTGCAGGCAGTCCCCCTGGTGTGTCCCATTGACCCCATGGTGTGTCCCCCAGTGCCCCCCAGCAGTTCCTTAGATGCTGTGCCCACAGGGATGCCTACATCCTGGCTGTGATCAACAGCTGCACCAGCTTCTTTGCCGGCTTCGTTGTCTTCTCTGTGCTCGGCTTCATGGCCTCTGAGCAAGGCGTGGACATCTCCAAGGTGGCCGAGTCTGGTGAGTGATGGATGGTGGGTGCCAGCTGTGTCTCCTGTGTCACCCCTTGAGTGACATCTCTGACCCCACTCTCCTGCAGGTCCTGGGCTGGCTTTCATCGCCTACCCCAAAGCTGTGACGCTGATGCCCTTGTCTCCACTGTGGGCCACACTCTTCTTCATCATGCTCCTCGTGCTGGGACTGGACAGCCAGGTGCTGTGGCAACCAGGGAGGTGGGGAACAGGGAGAGGAGGGGTGGCAAGTCTCCACTGAGCCCTGCTTTGTGCCACAGTTTGTCGGTGTGGAGGGTTTCATCACAGGCATCCTGGACCTGTTCCCCCAGCCGGGGGCTGGCTCGCTGCGCCGTGAGATCACCGCTGCGCTCTGCTGTATCATCTGCTGCCTCATTGACCTCTCCATGGTCACACAGGTGGGGGATGCAGCAGGGACACTGCCAGCCAGCCCTACACTGGCCACCTGTGCCTGCTCCTGAGGCATCACCTCCCATGAAGTCCCACTGTGAGGTTGGAGCTCACTGGGCTGCTGCCCTCGTGTCAGTGGAGCTGCCCATGGCATGGGGGTCTCTCTGGTGTAGGGGTGCTGTGGGAGCAGGGTGCCCATGGTATGCAGGGTGTCCATGCCAGGCCCAGTACCGGTGCTGGCAAGGCTATAAGTGCCAGTGTGGCAGCATTTGGGGCAGCCAGCACAATGCTGGTGACATGGGCACCTTCCTGGCAGGGCGGCATGTACGTATTCCAGCTCTTTGACAACTACTCGGCCAGCGGGATCACGCTGCTGTGGCAGGCTTTCTGGGAGTGCGTGGTCATTGCCTGGGTCTATGGTGAGGCAAGGGGGACACGGTGGCGGGGGGGACACAAGAGGGGACACAAGTGACCCAGCTGACGCCCTCCTCCCTGCAGGTGCCGACCGCTTCATGGACGATGTGGCCCGTATGATCGGCTACCGGCCCCTGCCTGTCATGAAGTGGTGCTGGGCTGTGGTGACACCGCTGGTCTGCGTGGTGAGCAAGGCCACTGTGCGTGGGGACACGCGTGTGCCTGTGCCGCGGGCACTGAGCGCCCCCCGGCGGCCGCAGTAGGCACACGCGTGTCACGGCCGTGGGGCGATGTGCACGTCGGGGGCTACGGCGGTGACACGCGTCGGGGGTGGGGACCGCCAGCTCCCTGCCCCGCGGGACCTCACCTCACTCTCTCCACCCAGGGCATCTTTGTGTTCCACGTGGTGAACTACAAGCCGCTGACATACAATAAGACATACGTGTACCCGTGGTGGGGGGAAGCCATCGGCTGGGTCCTGGCACTCTCCTCCATGCTCTGCATCCCCTGCACTGTTATCTACAAGCTCTTGCGCTGCAAAGGCTCCTTGCGTGAGGTGAGGGCAGTGCAGCGGGATCACTCCTGCTTCTGTCCCCACCCCATTCTCAGCCATGGTTGTCCCCTTCGTAGTTCTGTTCCTGGCCCAATCCTGGTCCCATTCAAATCCTACCATCTACATTGCCATCTCAGTCCCATCCACCACCAGATCCCGTCCCTGTCTTTATCACTGTCTGATTCCCATTCAAATTCCACCACTGTCCACATTGCCATCACAGCCAGGTCCCATCCTTGTTTTCATTAGTCTCATTCCCGTCCAAATCATGTGCCTGTCCCCATTGTCTCACTCCCATCCAAATCCCATCCCTGTCCCCATCACTGTCTCATTCCCAGTCTTACCTGATTCCCACCGATGCTTACATCACTGTCTGTCTTATCCCTAGCCCTATCCCTATTGCAGCCAAATCCTGTGCACGTTCCCATCAGTGTCTCCTTGCAATTCCTGTCCTTCTCTCAATCCTATTTAATCCCTTTCCCATCCTAGGCTCACCCCCATCCAAGTTCTGTTACTGTGTTCATTGCTCTCACTCCTATCAGATTCCCATTCCCACTGCTGTCTCACTACCAGCCTCACCCAAACCCCCTCCTTGCTGACATCACTGTCTTAATACTGTCAGTGTCTCAGTCCTGTCCCTGTCCCCATGCAATTTCTGTCCATTTCTCAATCCCATTTCAATCCCTTCCCTGTCCCAATCTCACCTCCACCCAAATCCCACCCCTTTCCTATCCCCGTGCATTGTGGGGAATTCAGCAAGCTGGGTCCAGGCAGTCCCAGTGCTGTTGTCCCTGGGTGCTGACACGGTGTCCCCACAGCGCTGGCAGCTCCTGACCACTCCAATCTGGGGCCAACACCACCTGGAGTACCTGACGCCAGAGGCAGAAGCCAAGCTGCTGGCCCCAGAGCCCCCCAAGGAGAAGGCGACGCTCTTCGAGACTGTGATCTGATCCGTGGGGAGGGTCGCGCTGCTCCCGCCCGCCATAGCAATAATGCCAGCACCGCCTCCCACCCACGCTGCCCCGTCCCCCCCCCGCCGCCCTGGCCATCGGCCTCGCTGCAGGGGGGTGAACACAGCGAGGTGGGGGGTGCTGGGGGCCACGGAGCCAGGGCAGCCGCGGGGCACAGGAGGGGTCCCCGGCGCTGGGGAGCATGGCGGCCCGGGGGAATGGCAGGGAGGCCACAGGCTGGGGGTGAGTGGGACAGCCCTTCCCTGGCCCTGCCCGCGGCCCCCATGGCCCCCACTCACTAACTGCTTCCCGTAGCGTTTGTCTGGTGTAACCCCAACCGCCCCAACATCTGGCAATAAACTGGGAGACCCTGGCAGTCCTGGCACTGCAGGCAGGGGAAGCGGGGCACTAGCAGCGGACAACTGAGGGCTGGGGTGACACTGGACTTTGGGGGACAGAGGGTTGAAGGGAGTAGGGTTCAAGAATTCAGGGACACCTGGGCTCCTCTTATGGGTGACTTGTGGGGGATAGGCTGCTGGAGCAATGGGGTGTCCATCCTTCTCCACCACAGGATGTGGGTGTCTGCAGGCTGTACCAAATCCCTGTGGGACTGGGGGACCCCGTGCATCCAGGGCTGGCCTTGCTTATCAGCCCCAAGAGGCAGATTTTAGCCCAGAGGCTTTGGGGGTCCTGACTGTCCCCAAGGGGTGGATCAGGATCCAGCTATACCCCACTGGGAACTTTTCGTGTCAGCTTTGTGGCTCCCCACTCCATGCACTGTTCCTTGGCAACAGCCCTGGGCTGGTGAGGGCTGTGTGGACAAGTGGATGAGGCAGCCCCTGGGCATGTAGCCAGAAGAAGTCAAAGGCTTAACCTGCCCCAGAACCTGTGAGCTGCCTGAGCCTTGTCGCAGTGGGGTGCTGGCTAGGAAGTGCACATACCCTGTGCCCCACACAAGTAGCTCCTGGGAAGGCCAGCTCCAGTTCGTGCTGTGGGAACCTGCATGGAGCCCAGAGGAAACCAGCAGCATGCTGTGCTTGGAGTGGCTGCCTTCCAATGCCTTGGCTTGATGTCAGTGTCCTGCTGTGCCCAGCATCCCACCTCCAGCAGTGCCTTGGCCACCCCTGGTGTGTGACTGTCCTGCCCATGAAGGGACAAGGGGGAAGAAGTGTCCCCATCTGCCCCAGCCATCCTCAGAGGCAGGGCTGGAGCAGTGCCACCATGCCAGGTGTCCATATGCAATTGCTGGGATCACCAGGGTTCCAGAGGCTCTTGTTCTGGGGCGCCGGCTTGCCCCACCATGATACCCCCTCACCCTACTAGGAAGAGCCAGCAGTTCCTGCCCCACCGGCAATACACACTGTAATTAGTGCGGGCAGGGCAGAAGCATCACTGATAATTGGCGGTGACTCCTTAGCACAGAGCCTCACGTGCCTGGGGCACGGCAGGACTTTCCGGCAGGGCTGGTCTGTGGGACCGGCTGACATCCCGGTGTGTCGACTGCCGTGCGGAGCCTGGCTGGCTCCCCAGCACCAAAGTGGGGACAGGGTTGGGTGCAGGGTGTGGGGGCGAGCACTGTCATCGCCTTTGCTTCGTGCCGCAGCACGCCCTGGTCCCACCACCACTTCCTAAAAGGCGCAGCAGTGGGGTGTTGCCAGCACAGACGGTGAGAGCACGGGGACCAGGCGGAGGTGGGCAGAGGAAAGGCAGAGGACAAGTGTTAAAGGGGTGCCGAGGTTTGCCTTTGCTGGCTGCGCTTTCCTCACGGGTCTCCTGTAGCACCCACGCGACCCCACAGGAGGGGACGTGACCCAGGTTGTGCCCTCGCAGGGGCAGGCATTCGCAGCCCCATGAACCGGATCACGGTGTACGAGCGTGCCAACTTTGAGGGGCTGAGCCGAGAGTTCACCTGCGACGTGCCTGACCTGCACGAGCTGGATTTTGGGAAGTGCATCGCCTCCCTGAAGGTGGATGGGCAGCCATGGATTGCCTACACGGACCCCAAATACGAGGGGGAGCCACACGCCTTCGAGGAGGGCGAGTACCCCTCTGTGGATCGGCCCAACAGCTTTTCGGCACTGCGCCTCGTGCACCATGACCTGGGGGACCCCCAGATCACCCTCTACGAGCACCCCAACTTCCAAGGCGCCTACAAGGTGGTGACAGAGGAGACCAACTTGGCGTATGGGTACTTCAACGACCGGGTGGCCTCCCACGTAGTGCAGCGAGGCGTCTGGCTGCTCTACCAGAATCCCGGCCGGGGCGGCTGGCACTGCCTGGCATGGCCCGGTGAGCATCTCGCTGACTACAAACTGGAGCTGAACTTTCAGTCTCGGCTGTCCCACCTGCGCCCGCTACGGCCCGGGCGGCCCCTGGTCTCAGCACGTCTCCTTTGGGAGCAGAAGCGTGTGGAGGAGGAGCGGGAGGTGCTTGTGGATGAGATTGAGGGGGTGAACGAGACAGAGTCGGAGCAGGCGCTGGCGGCCAGCAGCAGCCGGGAGTACAGTACCACACTCTGGCAGAGCTTCCACTTCAGCAATGCCACCAGCCTCAAAGCCGGGCTCTCCTTCACGCTGACCGTGGAAGCCTCCAATATCTTCACGGTGCAGAAAGGGCGCAGCGAAACCAGCACTCGCCGGCAGCGCGTGGAGGTGCAGCTGCCGGCAAAGATCCCCCCGCGCACGGCGCTCAGCATCCAAGTCCTGCGGAAGGAGGTGACGCTCTCCGTCCCGGTCCTGCTCACCATCACCCAGAACGAGAACGTTTGTACGGAGATGGGCGAGTACCGCAGCGTCTCAGGTACCAATGTCAGTGCCCGCTATAGCTTGAAGCCACTGCCAGCTACGGGCAGGGAGCAGGCAGCCACCAAGGGGACAGACACAGTGCCTGGCACCAGGATGGAACTATAGCTCTGTGCCGGTGCTAAGCAATGGCTGTCCCCTCCGTGGTGTGGGACCCACTGTGACACCAGCGTTGACTCCAGCATCCACCCACGGAGGAACCAGGACCTGCCTTGACTGGTTGTGTCCGGTGGCTCTGGCTGGCAGGACCTGCCAGTGCCTCCTCCCACCCAGTATCTCCAATAAACTCCCTTCCCCAACAACTCGAGTCTGCTGCTACTCAGGCTGAGGCGGGAGTAGGATGGATGGGACACTGGGCTAGGGACTCACTGAGCGAAGAGGAGACACCAAGCAGCGGAGCGGGGAGAACTCCCGGCCTGAGGCAGAAAACATGGGGTTGTGGGGGACATCGGGCTGCGGGGGGCACCGGGCCGGAAGAGCTAGAGAATACCAAGTTGGGGAAGCTGGCGGGGAAAAGGGGAGAGCTGGGTACACCAGACTGGACCAGACAGCAGACGGGGGCAGGGAGGAGTAGGAGGACACTGGGCTGAGGCAGCCGAAGTTCCATCGGTCTGGGTAAGCCTGAGGACACTGGGATGAGGGGTGGACTAGGACCGTGGTGGGGACAGGGGAGGAGGGAAAAAGACGGACACTGGGCTGGCGGGGCCAAGGGACCACGCACGATCCAGGGGAGCCGGGGACACCGAGCCGACCTGGTCCCGCATAAACTGTGCTGAGGCCGCCACCGCGACCCGCTCCCCACCCCAGGACCTTGGGCATGTGCGTCCCTACGGGCCCGGGGCCGTCGGGGCAAGCGGAGACACACGGGCACACCGGAGGTAGGGGCACCAGCCGCAGGGCACAAAGCGCCGGGAGATGGGGGCGCCGCGGGCGGGATCTGACATGTGCTCCGCCCACGGACTCACCTCCAGCCCCGCCTCCCACGCGGTCGCTGCCGCCGCCGGTCTCTTTAAATGATGCAACAGCCGGCGCGCTGAGCCCGTCTCCCGCGCGCCCATTGGCCCGGCCGGCGCTGGTCCCCCCCTTCCACTGGTCGGGACGGAGCGCTCTCACTGTCGGTTGGCTGGGCACAGACCCGCCCCCGGGCGGAGACGGCAGCATGGCGGCGGCGGCGGCGGCGATGGCGGCGGAGGAGGCGGAAGAGGCGCTGGGGCTGTTCACCGGCATCGGCCTCAGCGAGGCCAAGGCGCGCGAGACGCTACGCAACGGGGCACTCAGCGCGCTGCTGCGCCGGGCTGTGCTGCAGGTGCGTCCGCCGCGGGCCCCCACCCTGGTCCCCGGTCCTCGATCCCTAGTACCCCGATGTCACCACGGGACCCGGCCACCCTGGGAACTCGCTATCTCGCTACGGGTGTCACCCCCGGGACTCGGTACCCGGATCCCCGATGTCACTCGGGTACATCGGCACCGTGGTCCCGCTGTCACCTCCTCGAACCCAGCCTTCCCGGGACCCCCCCGGCTTCGCCTCCTCCCGACCCCGCCGAGCGGCCTCGGCCCTTGGCACTCCCCTGTCCCACTCCGGTCCCTGGTGCCATCCGTTCGCCGGGGCTCGGGCCCCGGTCCTGCCCTGACGCTCCCCGGGGCGGCGACAGGCTCGGAGCGCGCTGGGCCCGGCGCTGGACAAAGCCACCGGGACGCTTCTGTACAACACGGCCGCCCGCCTCAAGGACCCGAAGCACCTCGGCTTCCTCGTTGGCTACATCGCTCGCAGGGAGATCCTCACCGACCTGCAGCTCAGCGGTACTGTGCAGCCCCGGCCCCCGCCCGGCCCCGGCTCCGGGGGCCCCACTCTTCATCCCTGCTCTGTCCGCAGCTGCCCTGGAGTACGTGAGGAGCCACCCCTTGGAGCCTCTGGACGTGGCAGACTTTGAGTGGGCTTGTGGTGTGGGGGTCTGCATCACCCCTGAGCAGATCGAGGAAGCAGTGAGTGGGGCTGTGACCCTGTGGAGACAGCACAGGGAACATTGGACTGGCTCCTGCTGTGCTCCTGCCTGCCTCGCTCACCCTGGTGTCCCTGTGCTGCTCCCAGGTGGAGGCTGTGATCAGTAAGCACCGAGCAGAGCTGCTGGCAGAGCGCTACCACTTCAACATGGGGCTGCTGATGGGTGAGTGGTGACACCGGGGCAGCCCCTGCCTGGTGCTGGTGGCTGTCATTTTGCTGTGCCTGACTGCCAGTGCCACTGTCTGCTCCCCTGAATCCTGAGAGCCAGCCCTTTGCCATGGGGAGATGTCATCCTGCCAGATCCCCCACACAGGCAGGGCCATAGAGCCCAGCAACCGGGACAGCCCTGGGGCAAAGGGTGTGGCATTCTGCGTCAGCGGGCCTGGCTGAAGCTCCCCTTGGCTGGGCCCTGTCCCTTGCCCATGGGGTGCTCTGTCTGCAGGGGAGGCACGGAACCAGCTGCAGTGGGCGGACGGGAAAACCATCAAGAATGAGGTGGACCTGCAGGTGGGTGTGAGGTTACTGCCTCAGGTGCTGCTGTGGTGCCCTGGAGTTGCTGTGACTGGTGTGGGACCTGCCAGCAAGTCCCTTAGAGGGCCCAGTGCTGGGGACAACCTGCCCCAGATAGGTACAGGTAGGGTGAGGGGAGTGATGGCTGGACAGGACATGTCCAGGCTTTGGGGCACAGGGAGCCTTTTTGCCTCCTGATTGTGTCACTCTTCTCCAGGTGCTGCATTTGCTTGGGCCAAAGACAGAAGCTGACCTAGAAAAGAAACCAAAGGTAAGGAGAAGGGGAGGCTGGAGACTTGGATGGTATTTTTTTGCAAAGTGTCCAGACAGGATCCCAAATAGCTGCTCTGGGCTGAGCTGCTGCCATAAGTATAGGTCTGAGGGGGCGTTGAGGACAGCAGGCTGAGCCAGGAGGCTAGGTATGTGCTACAGGTGGGCACTCAGGATGCTGTGCTGGTCTCTGCAGGTAGCAAAGGCCCGTCTGGCCCCAGCAGAGAAACAGAAGGTGGCTGTGGTGGAGAATGGTAAGAGACTGTCCTCTTTCCCAGCCCTTTAGTTCCTGCTGGGACCTGTGATCAGGGAGCTCAGCCCCAACTCCCTGCAGGTGACATGGGCACAGAGACACAGTCGCTGCTGGAGCAGCTGCGGGGAGAAGCCCTGAAGTTCCACAAGCCAGGTGAGTGCGAGGAGCCTCCGCCATATGTGGGGCCGCTCCACTGGCTCTCTGCCTGGGCCCAGCTCTCTGTGCTGCAGAGGACTGGACAGGTCCTTTCTCCCGGCTGCTGGGCTTGGTATGGTTAGGGCAGTGCTGCAGCCCTGAGCATCTTCTGCTTGCAGGAGAGAACTACAAGACTGAGGGCTACGTGGTGACACCCAATACTATGGCCCTGCTGAAGCAGCACCTGGCAATCACGGGTGGGCAGGTGAGGCCATGTCCCCCAGCCCAGCAGTTCCATGTGAGAGTGACACAGCTGGGGTGGGTGGGGAGCAGAGCTGATGGGGGACATGGCCAGAGGCAGCACCCACACAGCATGGGGTGCTCTGTGGGATTGCCAGGGGCTCATGTCAGTGTCACTGCTGTCAGGGAAGGTAAAAGTCTCCTGCTGAAGGACAGAGGTGTCGCCTTTCCCTCTTCAGGTACGGACACGCTTCCCTCCTGAGCCTAATGGAATCTTGCACATTGGCCATGCGAAGGCCATCAACTTCAACTTTGGATATGCCAAGGTAAAAAGCACCAAGCCGCCCTGGCCCCTGCCTTCCCCCGCTGCTTGGCTGCTGGACTGGCCCTGTGGTCCCTCAGGGAGCAACTGCTCACTGTCTCTTCATCCCCAGGCCAATGGTGGCGTGTGCTTCTTGCGCTATGATGACACCAACCCTGAGAAGGAGGAGGAGAAGTACTTTACAGCCATCCGGGAGATGGTGGAATGGCTGGGTATGGCTTGGGATGGGGAGGGCAGTATCAAACCAGGTGCCAGGGACACCCCTGCATTCAGGTCTTGCTGCTGTGCCTTTGGGGTTCCTCCAACCTGTTCCATTTCACCCATCCCCACAGGCTACCAGCCTTATGCAGTGACACACGCGTCGGATTATTTTGACCAGCTCTACACCTGGGCCTTGGAGCTCATCCGCAGGTGAGCGTGTGGAGCAGTAGGAATGTGCCAGGGTGGTATTGATGTCCTACACCATGGCCGGGGCTCCCCCTTGCCCAGGGAATGAGTCACTCATGTCTGGTGATGGCATTTCCCGTCTGTAGGGGTGAGGCATATGTCTGCCATCAGAAGGTTGAGGAGATCAAGGGCCACAACCCACCACCCTCGCCTTGGCGGGACCGGCCTGTGGAGGAGTCACTCCTGCTATTTGAGGTACTCCTGGCTGGGGCAGGTGCTGTGTGCCTGTGGGCTCTGGATGTGTGGCTTAGCTGACAGCTTCCTCTCTCTCCACAGGACATGAGAAAGGGCAAGTTTGGGGAGGGGGAAGCCACGCTGAGGATGAAGCTGGTGATGGAGGATGGGAAGATGGATCCAGTTGCCTACCGCATCAAGTTCACTCCACACCACCGCACTGGGGACAAGTGGTAGGGAGGGCCTGCCATGTCCTGGCACCTGTGGTGGGGGTGGGTCTGGATTTCCTGAGAGTGAGGAGGTGTCAGGAGTGGAGCAGCATCATACTCTGCCTTGAGCTGTGTCTGCCTTGCAGGTGCATCTACCCCACATATGACTACACGCATTGCCTCTGTGACTCCATCGAGCACATCACGCACTCTCTCTGCACCAAAGAGTTTCAGGCCAGGTGAGCACCGTGCATGGCATGGCCCAGGGCTGAGCTAGACCTTGGAGCAGCTGCCTGCACCCTAGTGGCTGCTATAGTGCTGGGGGACAGTGTGTCCATGCAGCTGAGCTGGGCTGTGCCTGTACCTCTCTTGCAGGCGCTCCTCCTACTTCTGGCTGTGCAATGCTCTGGATGTTTACTGCCCTGTGCAGTGGGAATATGGGCGCCTGAATCTGCTCTACACCGTCGTCTCCAAGAGAAAGATCATCCGGCTGGTGGAGACAGGTGCTGTGAGGTAGGAGCAGGGCCAGCTGCCATAGTGGGGCTCACCCAGGGCATGCCTGGTTGTCACACCAGTGTTTCCTCAGGGACTGGGATGACCCGCGTCTCTTCACGTTGACTGCCCTGCGCCGGCGAGGCTTTCCCCCCGAGGCTATCAACAACTTCTGTGCACGGGTAGGCTTCGGATAGGATGGGACAGGGCAGATGGCTGCATACCCTGGCCAGCATGGTCACAGCAGGCTGTTCCTCAGGTTGGTGTGACAGTGGCCCAGGCGACAATGGAGCCTCATCTGCTGGAGGCATGTGCACGTGAGGCGCTGAACGAGCAGGCCCCCCGCGTCATGGCTGTCCTGGAGCCCCTCAAGGTCACCATCACCAACTTCCCTGCTCCGAAGGTGAGACTACCATGGGCTGTTGTGGGAATGGGGTTCCTTGACATCAGCATTCATGCCCTCTTTCTTCCCAGCCACTGGAGGTCCTTGTGCCCAACTTTCCAGTTGATGAGAGCCGTGGTTTTCACAAAGTGCCCTTTCACCAGACCATCTACATCGAGGAGACAGACTTCAGGGAGGTAAGCCGGGCCCACTGGACTATATTACCCTCACTCCTGGAGCTATAGCTTGTGCAGCAGGAGCCTGGCAGCACTGGAAGTGGTGTTGATGCTGCACACAGAGATCACAGTGCGTGTTGAGCATCTGACTGTGACTCCCAAATGTGTTAGCAGCTCTGATGGTCATTGGGCAAATGCTGCCCTCAGTCTGGCCAGGACATGTCCAACCAATGGTGCTCAACCTGGCCTGTCTGTGGGAACATCCCACAGCAACATGGGCATTCAAACAGCCCTGGGATCACTGATCCCTGGGATGGCAGGAGTGGGGACAGAGAGACATGCTGGAGGTGGGACCTGCTGCCCATGCTGTGACCCCTCATGCAGCCGTGAACTCTCTTACAGGAGGCAGACAAGGGCTACAAGCGCCTGGCCCCTGGGCAGCCGGTGGGGCTGCGCCATGCTGGCTACGTCATCACTGTCCAGAATGTCATCAAGGTGCGTGGCTGTGGGCACTGGTGGCATGAGGTTGGGCTGTGGAATGTCAGGACATGGCCAAGCCCCAGCAGGGAAGGGCAGCATTGGTTATCTTGTACTGGACACTCTGGGCACAGTGAGCACCCAGGCTGCCTGTGTGGCTGCTCTCTGCCTGCCCTGTGCCTCACCCTGGGGAACAAGGTGTCCCCGAGCCGTGGGGCTGGGGGTTCAGCCCTGGGCCTGCCATATGGGATAAGACTGCTGCCTGACAGCTTAGCTCATCTCCTCTCCCTCAGGATGTCAGTGGGCGTGTCATTGAGCTGGAGGTGACCTGCACCAAGTCGGATGTAGTGGAAAAGCCCAAAGCTTTCATCCACTGGGTGTCAGTGCCGCTGGCCTGTGAAGTGCGGCTCTACGAGCGGCTGTGAGTATCTGTCTGCCAACAGAGGCCAGCACAAGCTCAGCAGTGCTGGAGCAGGAGCACAGCTGTACAGCAGCAGGCCCTGCTGGGGTCTGCCCAGACCTTTGGTGGAGATCATGATGCTCTGGGGTCCCATAGGTCTTGTCTGGCAGCTTTGGGATAAGACTCTTATCTCATGGCAGGTTTTTGCACAAAAATCCTGAGGACCCATCAGAGGTACCTGGTGGCTTTCTGAGTGACCTCAACCCTGTGAGTAGTGGCAGCAGCTGAGGTTATGGGCCTGGGGGGAAAGTGGGGACCCCCCACACGCAGTCCTGAGACACCCACTTCCACATACACCCTAACCCTCTTGAGACAAGGCCTTACTGTGTCTTGGGGGGAAGAGGGGCTGAGGGGAGCAGGACTGTGGAGGGCACAGAAGGGTCGGGGTGCTGGCTGAGCTTTCCCCCCTGCCAGGACTCCCTGCGTGTGGTGCACAATGCCCTGGTTGACAGCTCTGTCCACTCCGCTCGACCCTTTGACAAGTTCCAGTTTGAGCGCTTGGGCTACTTCTCCGTGGATCCTGACAGTGAGGGGGGGAAGGTGAGCCATGGGATGGGGGCAGGGGGGCAGCCTGCACCCACTTGTGCAAGCACCCCCTGCCCGCCGTGGAGCTCTGAGCAGACCCTCTGTTTCTCCCCAGATGGTGTTCAACCGGACAGTGACGCTCAAGGAGGATCCTGGCAAGGCCTGAGGGACCTGCTGGTGCTACACCACTGTGGCGTTGCTTCCTTGGGGGTCTTTGCACACCCTCAGTGCCACCGTGCCTTGGTGCTGTCCCCTGGCGTGCCCCACAGCATCACCTCAATAAACGGAGATCCCAGCCCAGTTCCCGCACTGTCACTGCCTCCTGTTCTCCTGCTCAGTCTTGGGATGCTGGGGTGGGGGTGGTATCCTGTTTGTCCCCCTGATGAGCTGTGGGTTGGTGGGGTGTGTGTCTGGGGTGTCTCCCTTGTTCTGGGAGCGGAGTCTGCTCCTATCTGCTGTGTAGCACTGATGTGACCCCACGGGAGCTGCAGCTCCTCCCGGCAGCACCGTAAGGTTGGACTGGGGTCAAGGGGTGTTGGGGTGGAATGGAGAAGTGTCTCCGGGGGGTGCAGGTGGGGAGCAGGCCGGATGGGTGGGTGCAGAGGATGTGCGGGCGAGGGGTTCAGGCAGGGCACAGGGGGTGCAGGCACGGTGTGCACACTGTGTACAAACACCGCCGGAGCGCCCTCCGCCCTTAAGGTGGACTCGAGTCGGGTGGTCCCTGCTCGGCCCCGGACTGGGAGTCAGAGGGGTGTCCCCGCGGAATTGGCATGAATCCCGTGCCCTGAGCCCTGTGCCTGTGCCCCTGGACCTGATGTAAGTGGAGGGAGACCCTCCCCAGCCCACGGGCCACCTTAAGCGGGGCCGGGGCTGCGGAGGGCGCGCCGAACACATGGCCACGTTAAAGCAGACCCGGCACGGTCCCACGGCGCGGGCCATCCTCTGCCTCCATGGGGGCACTTCCCTCCGCGATGCCGCCCAGGGCAGGGCGCAGTCCCTCCAGTACAGGCCGCGCAGGCCTCAGCGCCCTTCCCGGGAAGCCCCTGCACCGGGGTCTGGCCCCACACAGGCGCGACTCGAAGCCTCGCCCCAAGTGCTGCGTGGGGACGGGGCCGGGCTTACACCCGCATGCCGCGAAGGAGCGGGGCGGCCGCGTGGAGCCCCTCGGCCGGCGTCGCCCCACGGCCACGGGGTGTCGGTGGCGTCCCGGGTATCCCGGCTGCCCGAGGTCTGTCCCTGTACCTACGCGTCCCCACCGAGTTCTGCGTGTCACCGCAGCCGCACGACCCCACGCATGGCGCCCCCCAGCGGCCGCACCCTCCCGCGCCCCGCCGTGGCCAGGCCCCTTTAAGGCGCGGGGCGGGCCTGGGAGCTGAGCTCTCGCGGGGCTTGGGAGCCACGCTCTCGCGAGTCTGGGGCAGTGCGCTGATTGGCTGCAGGGGGTTGAATGTAAGATGGCGCCCAGGGAGCTGTGAGGGGAAAAGACTCGGGGCCGAGGCGGCGGCGGCGACAGGGCCGGGGTGAGGCGGGGCCGGGTCACGCCGCGGCGTAGCCGGGCCGGCGGGCCGGGGTAGTGCGCGGCGGCGG